>SNQJ01S0001283.1:209941-296061 GCA_010110895.2 Picea sitchensis
CAGTATTAACAGTCATACCCATATTGGAGCAAAAATCCTTGAGGATTCTTAGTTGGTTTTCAATATCATGGGGACTCCTTTCCATAAGAACGATATCATCGGCATAAAGAAGAAGATTGATGACTATACCAGTGAGAGTAGGGTCGACACAACCTGCTTTTTTCAAGCATTATTCTAACTTATCAATGTATATGACAAAAAGGGTAGGGGACAAGGGACAACCTTGTTTGACTCCGATATTGTAGTCAATCTCTTTTGACCAACCCTCAGTGTTTTTAAACTTATAAATAATGTTCTCATACATCCTTATTGCAACAACCCTCAACTCAAGAGGCACTTTTATCTCTTCCAACCTATTCCAAAGGTTTTTCCTAGGAACCATGTCAAAAGATTTTCTAAAGTCGACAAAACAACAAAAACGATTGGCTTTAGTATTACGAAACTCCTTTGCAATGATCCTAAAGGTAACAATATGTTCCATAGTTGAATGATATCTCCTAAACCCGGCCTGGCCTTTAGCTCTTTTATCATGAATTTCTATCCAAATGCTAATCTTCTTTTCCAAAATAATTCCATAAAGCTTGGCTAAAATCGGGCTAATTATAATGGTCCTATAATTAGAGGGAATGTTTTTATCCCCATTTTTAAAAATAGGAACAAAGAGGATTTGCGTCCATGGTTTAGGGAATCCCTGCTTGACTTCTAAATTGAAGAGCTTGTGTATGTGAGGGATAAGGATTGGCCCTCCGATTTTAAAAATTTCAGCTTGATAGCCTTCAATGTCCTTAGCTTTCCCATTTGCGAGCCACTTAACCCTGAACTCTATGTCATCTAAAGAAAAAATGTGTTCCTTTGTAGGGACAATAGGAATGGTGTCCATGGCATTAGGGAACTTGTAAATACTTTTAAGGTAGGAATTCCAGTTCGTTCAGGGAATCCTATTATTTTCTTTAGTATTTCATTTTAGAATTTGGCTCCAGAACTTCTTAGGATCCAACTTGTATAGTTGTGAAAGTTGTTCTTTCCTTTTATTGATATAGTATCTTTTTTACCTTTTAATTAGGGCTTTGTACGTATTGATCTTATCGAGTTTTAAGGGCTCATTAGAAGCATCCCTAATGGCTTTCCTAACAATTTTACATTCTTTATCATACCAAGGGTTGGTTGTTCTATTATTCTTTTTATGGGACACCTCGCAAGTGAACTTGTTAATAGAAGTGGAAAGGGTAGTTGTAAAATTATGATAGATTTGTTCAATGTTGTCCTTATAAGTTAGGATGTTTAATTTACTATTTAAATCCTTTAAGAAAATGACAACTTTACTTTTGTCAAAGCGCAAATTCCTTTGATTATCAGAGTTCTCTTAAATGATGCTCCTATGCATGGAAAATTTTAGAGTTAGGGTTAAAGACTTATGATCAGAGTCAAGCTCATGGTCATTTAAACGGTCAAAAATTGTTATTTGGTTGGAAACAGGGATATCAAATATCACATAATCTACAACACTACTACCTAGCCCATGAATACAAGTCATTTGGTTGGAGTTTGTCCACTTCATTACTCCATTGAAAATTATTAGGTCTTGAGAGCTACAAAGCTTGACCAACTCAATACCAAACAAATTCTCAATTAGGTATTCGAAGATTCTTTTGTAGCTATTAGATAAAACAAGGTCCTCATATAGCCATAAAGGATTATGGTTGGAGTCATCACTTAAAAGAGTAGCTTGTTTAGTTGCAGTCATAGCATTAAAGTCTCCTAGTAGGAGGATATTACCTTCATTTTTCAAATTATAAATATCTTGTTCTAAATTATTATAGGGACAATTTTTATCTATATTATTTTTCTTATAAAAAGAGAATTAATAGGTGAAAAATAACAAATTTCTATATACATCTTCTTAGCATTGGTGTCTGAAATTTCTATCCAAATGAACTGATTAAGAGGGTCAATCTTATGAAGTTGAATGTGAGGAGAAATGTTTTTTTTAATATAACAAGCTATGCCTCCTATCCCTCTACGGTGAAATTTTGTGTTCCATACCGACCACAAGACAAATCCTTCCATGTTAGGGACCTTAGACTCCTCATGCTCCCAAGTTTCAGCTAGACAGATAATATCAATATCACTCAGGATCCAACTTATCATAAGCCTTTTGCGCCATGGAAATCCACGACAATTCCAAAAAAGGATCCCAAGTGTCCCAAATTCCTATTTATTATTATCCTTTTGGTCTCTATCCCTAACAATAGCTTTTCGATTTCTAAGTATTGCTCATTTTCCTTCTTTCCTGGCTTCTTTTACCTTTTGAACTTCCTTCCTTAATTCAGCTTGGTCTTCGGGAATGAGGTCTTCATTTATAAATATTCCTGACCCTTTTAAGCTTGAAGATTTACTAAGTATGCTATATTTATGGTCATTACAACTTACTTTTACATGGATCAACCTATCTTTGTGATCAATTATTTTTCCTAGCCTATTTGCTTCTATGAGGTAAGTTATATCAATTTGTGATTTATTTTTTAATTCTTCTTTTACTATTGCTAGCGTATCCTCCTCTTGTTGTTCTTTTATACCAAAAATTATGAGTTTCAAGGATTTTTTGTTACGCTCATGGTCCAATTGAATTAGCTTATTCATTTCCTCTTTGATGGGCTTGATATCCAATTTGCTTTCCATATTACTAAGGTTCAAATTGTTGGTTAGTTTTTCTTCTAGCTCTTTAATCCTATCTATCAAGTTGTGATTTTCTTCAACCCCTCCTTCTTGGGTTGATTGTTTATGTTTTTCCATTTCTTGAATTCTATCCTTCATTGTCTGCAATTCACTCTTGAACCCTAAGAATCGATCCTCTATTTGAGTTTGAATGGTATCTTTAATTTTTTTTATCAATCATTGTCTCTAGCTCTATTTGGAGTTTTACGTCTCTTTCTTCACTCCTTTTTTCTAATGTTTCTAACTCTATTTGGATTTTGGCATCTCTCTCTTCTCTTTTTTTTTCTACTAATTCCATATAATCTTAAAGGATCTCTAGGGTGAATTTGGAGAGCCTCCCCTTGTTAGGCTGAGTTTTTGGATTGATTTTCATGTTTTTTATGAAAAAATATGGGTTTTAAGGGCTAGAGTTCTCGTTTTGAGGTCACAGTTCTCATTAAGTTGGTAACTATGTTTGTGGTGTAGGGTCACTAAAATGGCACAAAATTTTCAAAGGTATGCTAGTGGATGGTTGGGAAACCTCTTCATTTTTCGGAGTCAAGGGGCATTCCATATTATATCTTATGAGTTTGGAGGTGGACCTTTCCTAGTTCATGTGTATGTTTTGTTAAGAAGTATATCCTCATTGAGTGGTAATTAGATTTGGGCATGATCTTGACAGTTGGGAAGATGTTTTGGTTTCCTTTTGGTTAGTGGCAACCCCTTGCAAGGGGAAGGGGTTTCACAATACCGTTGATTGTGTCATGGAAGAAAATTGTTGATGGGCATTGTTAGTCCCTTGTGGGGGATTATCACCTTCATTAGTCATCACTTCCTTCAATTATTTGTATTCAATTGTAAGGTACTAGATCTATTATAATAGCCAAAAAACAAAAATATTGCAAAGAATAACAGCGGAACAACACAATAAATGAAACCACAACACCAGAATAATACATTTATTGATAGAAAACAATGTTCACTTGCTTCTTTGAGGGGGAAAACTCCAGTAGATAAGTTCTCTATTACAATAATTATCAAGACAAAAACTTTGCATTCCCTTGGCTCCTATTTATACTAAATGTATCTACCAAAAGAACGTTCTAGAGGAAGATCTTCTAGAAGAGGAAGCTTCTATTAGGTCTTCTTACATTTGACTTATTCTTTCTTATTACTATGCCTTATTAATATTGTCATTTATTACATAGAAAATATGTTATTCTACCTATGTGAGGAGTTAGGGAGGTTAGGTCCCTAACATGCCCTCCCCCTTAAAAACAACCTTGTCCTCAAGGCTTGAGATGAGGAAATTGTTGCAAAATGGTAGTTGGATCCCAAGTGGCATCTGTTGGAGTTGTATCTTTCCACTGGATCAATAATTCCTTGATGGTACATTGATGAAGACGACGCTCACGCTAGTCCAAAAATGCTTGTGGCTGCAACCAGATGGAGTCTTCTTCATCCAACTTGGGAAGGCTAGTTTGAGTTTGGCACTTAGTTCCAATCACCTTCTTTAAGAAGGAGACATAAAAATAGGATGGAGCTTAAAATGACTAGGAAAAGATAACTGATAGGCCACATCTCTGATGTGCTTGAGAACTGTATAAGAACCATAAAATTTGGGCACCAGTTTCTGACAATTGTGGGCCTTGAGTGAAGTTTTCTTATAAGGTTGCAGTCAAAGAAACACCTAGTCTTCTTCAAAAAATTGACATTCGAAGTGACCTTAATCTTCTTGTTGCTTCATGCTATTCTAATCCATGACCGAATTCTCTTTGAGGGTACGACGAATATCCTCTCGAACTGTAAGAATTTGGTCAACCGCCTAGACCTTTAAGAAACATGGCATGTATGAGAGAACTGGAGGTGGATTCATTTCATACACTGCTTCAAAAGGAGTCCTATGAGTAGATGTATGGTAAGAAGTGTTGTACCACCATTAAGCTAGTAGTAACCATTGATCCCATTGATTTTTCCTTTCAGATGCAAAAAACCTCAAATATGTTTTCAAACACTTGTTGACAACTTTAGTTTGACCATCAGTCTGGGGATGATAGGAAGTGCTAAGATGCAATTGGGTGCCCTATAACCGGAACATTTCTTTCCAAAAATGGTTGGTGAAAGTGGTATCTCAATTAGAATCAATAGAATGAGGCATGCCATGAAGCTTGAAGACATTATCCATGAAAATTTGAGCCACATTGGAGGCAATAAATGGGTGTTGAAGAGCACAAAAATTAGCATACTTGGAAAGACGATCAACTACCACCATCATGATTGATTTATTGCCCGATTTAGGTAAGCCAACAATAAAATCCATAGAGATATCCCTCCAAATAGAGGGTGGAATTAGAAGCGGTTGTAGTGTGCCAGGAGCTTTGACTGTTTCACCCTTGTTGCGTTGTCAAACATCACATTATGTCACAAAAGTGTGAACGTCATGTTTCATACCATCCCAGAAAAAAAGAACATTTGACCCGGTCATAGGTTTTGGTAAACCCTGAGTGCCCACCTATGAGTGTAGCATGAAGCTCAGAAATCATCGTGGATTTAAGTTGTGATTTTTTACTTAAATACAGACAACCTTTGTAGTGAAGCTCATCATTGTGCCAAGAGTACCCTAGGGAAACTAGAGAATCGGCTTGCAATTGTTGGATCAGACAAGAAATTATGGGATGTTGTAGACATTCATGGTGAACAACTTAGAGCCAATTTGGTACAATGAAGGAGAGGGAAAAAATGAACCCTTCATCTTCATATTTTCTTGAAAGAGCGCCAGCAACCACATTTTCTTTCCTTTCCTGTAAGTGATCTCATAATCATATCCAAATAGCTTAGTCACTCATTTTTGTTACTCTGGGGGCGAAAGGTGTTGCTCCAGAAAATACTTGAGGCTTTGATGATCTTTCTTAATTTGGAATTGTTTCCCCAATAGATAACGGTGTCAGAGATCCACATACAGAATAGCCAACATTTCCTTTTCATAGATTGATTGGCCCAAATGTCGCTATGATAGTTGTTTGTTAGTAAAGGCCAAAGGTCAACCATCATGCATAAGGATTGCTCCAATTCCTCTCCCTGAAGCATCACATTCTAGAAAAAAGGTCTTTGTGAAATCAGGAAGGGACAGGACATGAGTGGTGCACATAGTCGCCTTCAAGGCTTGAAATGCCTAATTAATTGCCAGAGTCCAAGTGAAAGAATTATTTTTAAGGAGAGAAGTGAGAGACACCTCAATATTTCCATAATTCTTAACAAACTTGTGATAATATCTTGTTAAACCCAGAAAACCATGCAAGCTTTTGAGAGTATTGGGGTGAGGCCATTCTTGCGTAGATTCAATCTTCTTAAGATCCACCCTGACACCTACTTTGACAAAAATATGACCCAAGTACTTGACTTTTGAGGCTCCAAAAGAACATTTAGATTGTTTGAGGAAAATTTGGTGTTGAGAGAGTATATGAAGAATTCGATCCACATGAGAAAGATGGGTTTTCCAGGTTTTAATATAGATGAGAATATCATCAAAGAAAACTAAGAAAAAATGATGAAGAAAAAGGACGAAAGACATGATTCATGAGGCTTTGGAAAGTGGAGGGAGAATTACACAAGACAAAGGGCGTGACAAAAAATTCATAGTGGCCCTCATGAGTTTGAAATGTAGTCTTAGGAATGTCTGCCACTTTCATACGTATCTGGTGGTAGCCATAACGAAGATCAATTTTAGTAAAGAACTGGGCACCACTTAATTCATCCAAGATATCATCAATGACAGGAATGGGAATTTTTTCTTTGATGGTGAGTTTGTTGAGGGCGCGAAATTTAGGACACATGTGCCAAGAGCCTTCTTTCTTAATTACCATGACCACATGAGAATAATAGGAGCTAGTACTAGAACGGATAACGCCTGCAGTGAGTAATTCTTGAACAATTTTCTCAATTTCATTTTTTGGGAAAAGGGATGACGATAGGGAAAAACATTGGGAGGAATTGTATCAGGGACTAGGGGAATGGAATTATCATGAACACCATAGGAAAGAAGAAGTCATGGGGAGTGGAAAAAATAGCTTGATGTTTGGAGAGGATGGATTGGAGGTCCGACGACACAGAGGGTGTCTTAGTGGCGTGAATGGAATGGATTTGTGCAATAATTCCATAATGACATTTTTTTAGGATATTTTCCATGCGATGGGAGCTAATGATCTCAAGGGATCCTATTTTGATGCCTTGGAACTTATGTTGTTGGCCCTCTTGGTTGAATTGCATGGTTAATTCATTAAAATCCATGAGAATGGGACCCAGGGTCCTTAGCCATTCGACACCCAACACAATGTCACAATCACCCATTTAAGTAGAAAACATATGATATTTCATGTGGTACTGACCAATTTGGAGATGCACAGTTTCACAATGCCCCCAACATTTCATGGACCTACCATTGGAAATCATGATTTGAAAGTCATTGAATGCTTGGATATAGCAATTATTTTCTTGGGAAATGTGGAGATGAATAAAAGTATGGGTGCTTCCACTATCAACAAGAATGATGACCTTCTTATGCTTAATGTAACCAATTAGCTTGAGGGTTTGGAGAGTACAGAAGCTAGTGAGAGCACTCATGGAAATGATCGGT
Organism: Picea sitchensis; assembly: GCA_010110895.2. NCBI lineage: Eukaryota > Viridiplantae > Streptophyta > Pinopsida > Pinales > Pinaceae > Picea > Picea sitchensis. The sequence goes on from SNQJ01S0001283.1 coordinate 217,269, forward strand.
TCAACTTTGAGAGGGTCCGAAGATGGAGTCATGTCAGTGGGTTCAGGTGACTTGGCCATAGGGGAAGACTGGACATCTTCTTTAGAAACATCCTCGGAGATGGCCATAAAAATATTTTGTTCCTTACACTTGTACCCATGAAAATATTTGTCATCACAATTATAACAAAGTCCCTTGAGTTGGCGTTCAACCATTTTTTCCCTAGTCAATTTCTGGATCTTTAGTGGAGTGGAAGGAGAAGTGGGAGATATTGGTGTAGGGCGAGGAATAAAGGATGGTTTTCTGGTTTGCGAAGAAACAACTTGTTGTGCTTCCTTAGAGTTTTTAGTAGTTTCCACCCAACTCTGATGGAAATCCATGAGGACATGGGAACAGATCTCATCCTTGAGGCCACTGATAAATCATTCTTGGAAAAAATCATCAGACATGCCCTCTGTGTGGAAATATAATCGCTCAAAAGCAGTTATAAAGTCTTCCACTGTGTCGGATTGTTTCAACTTTGTCAAACTTGCTAAATGGTGGGTGTCAGTGTCAAAGCATTCATAAATTTCTTCAACAAATTGTGTCCAAACCACATACCCTTGGCGGGCATTTTTTCGTCATTACCACCATTGCCAACATTTTGGATCTATATAGATAACATCGTACCTTAGTTTGTCCAACTCATCAGTAATGTCATACAAAGACAAATAGTGTTCTATTTGAGTGACCTAGCATGTGGGATTCGAGGCATCAAATATGCTCACCTCCATGTGAGGGGGATGCAAGTACCATTGAAAGTGGTGGGGAGGAAAAGAGGTGGACTGGGAGGATTTGGTACCTTTAGGTTTATAAGGTGTGGAATAAGAGAAAGGATTTGGAGTGGGCTTAAATAAGGCAGTCAAAGTGTTTATTGCGTCCTGGCATTGCTGACAGGTGGCGGTCAATTGAGTGATGGTATTGGGAAGTGATTCGAGTGGAGAAATATAGGATTTGAGTTTAGAAATACTGGAAGTAATGGAAGAAATATCAATCTAGGTTTGGTCATGAGCTTTTTCCAAGGAAGTGAGACGTTTTTCCCAATATTGATTGTGAGTGTGGGCCATGGGGATGGGGCAGGGGGGAAAGTGGGACCGCATAGAAAGGGGTTATCGATGATTGATACCACTATAATTAGTGCACAGAGAGGAATTCAATTGGATAGATGCCAAATAGGGGTGTCGAGAAGGGGTCTAGTCCACGAAAAAAAAAAGATTGTTGAAAAATTATAGGTGTGACTGCGATTAGGGAGAAGAGAGGAGTCCAATGGGATAGGTCTCAAATAATGGTGTTGGCAGGATCCATACTTTTTTATAACCCTACAGATTCATACTCCGATCTAAATAATATGGTAGTGACGAAATGGCCAAATGTTTAACAAGAAAAAATGTGTAGGGATTTTGCAACCAGAATGCAGGAGGCACAGTTGCACGGAAATAAATATTGTTTGTTTTGTTTATGTTTTCGTCCCAAATTTTAGGGTATTTAGGGTTTATATAGACAAGGGTGGCTAACAATGTGCACTTAATTACCACTTGTATTTCCTGTGTGTATGCTTCCCCGACCACAGATTTATGCATTGAACGACAAATCTATGTAGCTTTAAGATGTTGGAATATGTCTCTACCCTGGAAAAAAAATTAGCCCACAAATTTATTCCAAGGAAAGAGCTATGATACCACTTGTAAGGTATTATATCTATTATAATAGCTGAAAAATAGAATATTGCAGAGAATAACAAGAGAACAATACAATAGATGAAACCACAACACCAAAATAATACCTTTATCGATAGGAAACAATGTTCACTTGCCTCTTCAAGGGAAACCTCCAACATAGTAGTGTTTTATTACAATAATTCTCAAGACAAAAAATTATCATGCCCTCAAATCCTATTTATACTAAATCTATCTACCAAAAGAACATTCTAGAGGAAGATATTCTAGAAGCAGAAGCTTCTATTAGGTCTTCTTACATTTGACTTATTCTTCATTATTACTAGGCCTTATTAATATTGGCCTTTATTACATGGAAAATATATTATTATACCTATGTGAGGAGTTAGGTAGGTTAGGTATTGTTATCCCATATCCTAGGGATAACTAAGGAGACCATGTCTCGAGGCCCATAGGTCCTACACATGGAGTTCCAAGAGCCAGATGACTTGAGCATGGCCCTAGAGGGCCCATCTTTTCTTCAGTGCAACCCACCTATCAACAAAAATAGTGTCCATCCCACCAGCCTGGTCCTGAAGTAACAATAAGTCTTGATCCATGAGGTAATGAGTCTAGGTATCATGGTATGTGTCACTCTAATTTTTGAAGCACTTGAACATGTTGCACTGAATTCACCTTCATTTCATAACGTTTGCTTGGAAATTATGCTCTTTAACTTGTTCATACCTGGGAGGGTGACATAATGTCATAGTAATTTGATTCCCCTTTAGGATGAGTTTCCACTGGGTGGGTATATGAAATTTCATCGTCTATTCCCTCCATACTTCCCACTTTCAATCATTATTCTCTCATCTCCCCCCACCTTGGTTCGAGCATTGTGTTTTCCACGCTAGGAAGGGTTGTACCTTGCCTTGTGGGAAGAAGGGGCTAAAGGCCTAGGGGGTAAAAGTAGTTGGCAAGAGTTAAAATCCAAAATGAAACCTTTGAGATGCTTCACCCAGGGATTCTCGAGAAAGTAATAAAAGGATTCTCAGTAAGAAAATGGGACCCATAAGATAAATAAAAACTCAAGGTAATAGTTGGTGGATGGGAGGTCTCATCATGGTCCAGCCTATTAGTTCCATGGGCATGGAGCGATATGACACTACCATCTATCTGGTCATCAAACCAGGGTAGTGGCTCTTGGTGGCATAGGCAAGAGAAAGGGTTTTCCACGCTAGGAAAGGTTGTACCTTGCCTTGTGGGAAGAAGGGGCTAAAGGCCTAGGGGGTAAAAGTGTTGAAATAATGTAACTGCAAAGTGTATTCTTATTATTATCTGATATATTATTCATTGGATCAATCCCCATTGTGGATTGATCATGTCGGCTATTGTAATAGGACCAAATCCCCTTTTGCGGATTGGTCAAATGATAATTATAATAGGCAGAATAAGAAGTCGACCCCAACAGATATTAAAGAGGCCCCATAATACATTAAAGGTGGTTATAACCACCCAGTTTGAGAATTCATCCCTGCCAGTGAAGAGACACTTCACACGTGCCAGTCTTGTATAAATAAAGAGGCCAGCGCCTCTCTTAGACACACAACTCACTTGCTCATTTGTGAGACAAGTTTCAGAATTGCAGTTAATAGAAGAAGGAGAGAGAGTGGCGCATATCTAGGAGAGGATCTTCTGCATTAGTTTAAGAGATCTCTTGGCATTGTATTGGCTATCTATAATAAGAAAGTTTTGCTGGGTTTTCTTCCCCTAGAGGGTTTCCCAGGATAAATGTTGTGTCTCTTGTGATTGTGTATTTTTCAGTGATCTTGGATTATGCTATTGTTATCTAATGAAATGCAAACATCTATAATAATGGCTTAAACATTANCTATAATAAGGAAGTTTTGTTGGGTTTTCTTCCCCTAGAGGGTTTCCCAGGATAAATGTTGTGTCTCTTGTGATTGTGTATTTCTCAGTGATCTTGTATTATGCTATTGTTATCTAATGAAATGCAAAGAACTATAATAATGGATTAAACATTAACAGCATATCAAAGCCAAGTTGAAGGAAGCATCTTTCACAAGAGTGAAAAACGTCACTATTGTTGTACATGAAAATTAGGGCTTTGTGATGGTGAATCTTTTCAGCCCCAAAACCATCTAGAAAAGTGTGTCCTCCCCTAAGGATCACTTTGTCACTCTCAACACACCTTTTCAGTGGTTGGATCTCTCGGAAAGTGAAACCCTAGTTTCACAAAGTACCAGAAGTACCAGAAAACCAGTGTACCAGAAGTACCAGAAGTACTAGAGTGCCAGAGGTACTAGAAAACCCGAAGCACTAGACCAAAAATATGTAGAACAAATTTGGAGGAGAAAAAGTTGGACTTTCTCATATCCAAACACACCAGGCTACTCGCCTCAACCAAGCACACCTCCTGGTAAGTTCATATTTTGATTTTGAGCACTTTCATTTTTCGGTCATTTTCCTAGCTCCAAGTAAAGATGTCTACAAGCGTTAAGCTTGTTGACAAGATAGAAGGAGTGGAAAACTTTTGTGCCTGGAAGTATAGGATTGGCCTCATTCTTGAAGAGAATGACCTAGCAATCTTCATCAAAGAAGAAGTACCGGAACCCGTCTATGCTGCAGAAAAGGCAAAGCATCAAAAGGACACAATCAAGGTCAAAAGAATAATTGTAGATTCAATCAAAGACCACCTGATTCCTTATGTTTCATCTAAGAAGACTCCAAAATAAATGTTTGATGCCTTGACCAGACTATATGAAGGAAAGAACATAAACTGAAAGATGAATCTAAGAACTCAACTGAAGAATACAAGGATGCAGAAAGGAGAAACGATTCAGGAATACTTCTCCAAAATATCAGAATTCAAAGAATAGTTAGAATCTATTGGAGATACCATAGACAAATATGAACTCATAATGACGGCCCTAAACGGTCTCACAAGACCTTGGGATGCATTCATCCAAACGATATGTGTCAGAACAGAGAAACTGAAGTTTTATAGTCTATGGGAAGAATGCATCCAAGAAGAAACAAGAGTAGTGAATCGTGAAGCGTTACTAGAAAGAGATGATGATCAAGCCCTAGCTACTCACATCAAAGGAGGAAGAAAGAAACCCTACTTCCAAAAAGAGACTCATAAAGAGCCTCGACAGTCAAACAAATTCAATCATAAATAATCTCATCCAAGGAGATTTCAAAAGAAAGAACAACGAAAGGAAAGGAACTACTCATCTGTACAATGCTATCATTGTGACAAAATGGGACACATTGCAAAGTTTTATCCATCTAGACGAGAATAATACAAGAGAAAACATAAGAGGCTTCATGCCCATGTAGTCGAAGATGAAGAGCCACCCGCAAAGATGATAAGAGAGAAGATCAAAGACCATGTCCTAATCTCGGCCCTCTCAGGATCTATAACACTTGGAGAGGACACTTGGCTCATTCATAGTGGTGTATCTAAGCACATGATGGGACAAAGAAACATTCTCGCTTGTATCTCAGAAAAGAATTTTTCTCAGAAAGTGACACTTGGAGATGATTACCAATATCCCATCAAGGGAGTGGGAGAATCAAACCACAAACTGAATTCATGGAATTCACTAGAAATGAAGGACCTACTATGTGTACCAGGCTTAAAGAAGAACCTACTCTCCATTTCATCTTCAGAAAAGAAAGGATTTAGAGTTTCCTTTATAGATGGAAAAGTTCTTATGTGGGCTAAAGGAGAAACCTTAAATGAAGCAATCATCATTGGAAGTGAATAAAATGGCTTGTATAAACTAAAGGGTCACTCAACGGCTATCATGACCCATGCCATTGAAAAATCATGTGAACTTTGGCATAGAAGGTTAGCTCACATCAACTACAAGGCACTACCATACATATGCAAAGTGGTCACAGGTTTACCAGAACTCAAAGGTGACCATGAAGGCGTATGCAATGGATGTGCACAAGGGAAGAACATCAAGAACCCATTTTCGAAGAGGGACAGCAAGGCAGAAGGAGTCCTAGAACTCATTCATTTAGATGTATGTGGCCCAATGGCATCATCCTCCATTAGTGGGTATGTACATTATGTATCATTCATTGATGATTACTCTCATAAAACCTAGATATATTTCTTGAAATCTAAAGTTGAAGTGTTCAGCAAGTTCAAAGAATTCAAAACCTTGATAGAGAACCTTTTTGAAAGGAAGATTAAGATACTCAGGTTAGATAATGGAGGAGAATATACCTCAAAATATTTTGTGAACTTCTACAAAGATGTTGGTATCAAGAGGGAAGTCACTACTCCCTATAATCCCCAACAAAATGGTGTAGTTGAACATAAGAACAGAACCATAATGGAAGTTGTGAAGATTATGATCTATGATCAAGATCTTCCTATGTGCTTATGGGCAGAAGTAGCAATGACAGTTGTATATGTGGAGAACCGATTGTCACATAGTGCACTTGGGATCAAGACACCAGAAGAGATGTTCACCGGAAAGAAGCTATAGGTAAGCCATCTAAAAATATTTGGCTGTCCATTGTTTATTCATATACCTAAAGAAAAGAGAAACAAGTTGGACCCTTCAGGAAAGAAGGGAATATTTGTGGGATACTGTGAGGTCTCCAAGGCCTTCAGAATCTATATACCTGGTCACCATCACATTGAGATCAGCAAGGATGTGACCTTTGATGAAGATGTAGTTCTCAATAAATCTAAACTATGCCATCTTGAAGAAGTATATGAAAAGGACCCCATAATCCCCAGTACTGAAATGAGGGAGGTTCCCAAAGCTGCAGAACCAGTGAAGGAAGTCATAACTTCCCCTGATGAGAAACTTCTAGAAGACTATGATATAGTAGAAGTGAAAGAACCTCCTCAGATGACGACCCTCCATAAAAGAAATTCATCTTGGGCTAAAGAGATTATTCAAGATGGAAAGAACTATGGTGTTCCCCAAGGAACTATGAGACAGGTGAAAAGACCAAATCCATTCTCCAGTTATACGACTTTGATGTGTGATCTCCTAGAAGAGGAGCCTACCTAATTTGAAGAATCCATTCAGAGGAAAGAATGGGAAGATGCCATGATAGAGGAATACTAATCCATAATGAAGAACAAAGTATGGGAAATATTTCCCAGACCGAAGAATAAAGATGTGGTATCCTCCAGATGGCTCTTCAAAATAAAACATGTTGTTGATGGAAGTATTGAGAAGTATAAAGCAAGATTTTTCGCTCGTGGATTTTCCTAGAAGAAAGGCATTGACTATGAAGAGACATTCACTCATGTGGCCAGATACACTTCGATCAGAACCATCATATCTCTTGCAGCTAAGATGAAGTGGAAGCTACACCAGATGGACGTGAAGACAACTTTCCTAAATGGTGTCATCGAAGAGGAAGTGTATATAGAGCAACCTCAAGGATTTGAGGTTGAAGACAGGAAGTCTCATGTCTAGAGATTGAAGAAAGCCTTATACGGATTGAAGCAAGCTCCTAGATATTGGTATGGCCATATAGACAGTTTCTTGACGAGCTTAGGCTTTACCATGATTAAAGCAGACTCTAACCTCTTCTTCAAGATCATGAACGATGAGCCAGTAATCTTATTGTTATATCTGGATGACTTATTCTTAACTGGAGAAGAAAATATCATCATTGAATGTAAAAAGAGACTTGCCTCAGAATTTGAAATGAAAGACCTTGGCCTAATGCATTATTTCTTAGGTATTGAGGTATGGTAGAGTCCTGAGAGGATCTTCCTTAACCAAGGGAAGTATACGGTCAAAATCTTGAAGAGATTTGACATGTTGGAATGCAAGCCCATGAATACACCCATGGAAGCGAAGCTGAAGCTGTTGGTCGATACTTCGTCAGAGTTGATTGATGCCACACTGTACAGACAGATTATTGGATCATTGATGTCCCTGATGAACACCAGACCAGACATTTGTTTTGTCGTGAACACCTTGAGTCAGTTTCTGGTAGAACCTAGATGTGTTCACCTAGTGGCTACAAAACATGTGAAGAGGTACCTTAAAAGTACAATAGATTGTGGTCTCAGCTATGATGGAGATCATGATTTCACATTGAGTGGATATACTGATGCAGATTGGGAAGAAAGTGTTTCTGATAGGAAAATCACTTCAGGATGTGGTTTCAGTTTGGGATCAGCTATGATCTCATGGCAGAGGAGGAAGCAATCTAGTATTTTTCTCAGCATAGCGGAAGAAGAATACATTGTTGCATGTTCTGCCAGCTGCGAAGCTATATGGCTTCAAAAGTTACTGACCGACCTATTTGACTTAGAGATGAGAGAAACCTTGATTCTGTGTGACAACCAGAGCTGCATAAAGATGACAGAGAGTCATGTATTCCACGACAGGTTGAAGCACATAGAGATCCATTATCATTACATCTGTGACATGGTGCAAAGAGGATCCCTAAAGCTCCAATACATTAGCACGGACGAACAAGTTGATGACGTGTTGACCAAGCCAGTATCTCGTATAAAGTTTGAGCACTTTTGAGATAAGCTTGGTATAGTCCAAAAAGACCCTCCTCGAAAGGGGGAGTAGATGTTGTGATGATACATCTCTTTCTTTCGACCTGATGGTTGTGACGTAAAGCAATATGATGTGATATGACTAGTACTGTGCTTCCAACTGGATAGTTGTGACATAAAGCTAGTCTAGTATCCTGCTTCTGACCTAATGGTTGTGACGTAAAGCAGGACGAGTACCTTGCTTCCGACCTGATGGTTGTGATGTAAAGAAATATGATGTGTGACTAGTACTATGGTTCTGGCTATATAGCTATGATGTAAAGCAAGTCTAGTTCTCTGCTTTCGACCTGATGGTTGTGATGTAAAGCAGGATGTGTACCTTGCTTTCTGACCTGATGGTTGTGACGTAAAGCAAGATGATATGAAGAGACTAGCACTGAGATTCCAGCTGGATAGTTGTGACATAAAGCCAATCTAGTATCCTTCTTCTGACCTGATGGTTGTGATGTAAAGAAGGAGGAGTATCTTGCTTCCATCTTGAGTGTTGTGATGTAAAGCAAGACGATGATATGAGACTAGTATTGTGCTTCCAGCTTGATAGTTGTGACGTAAAGCCAATCTAGTATCTTGCTTCCATCCTGAGTGTTGTGACGTAAATAAAGACATTGAGATGAGATGAGTACTCAGCTTCGAGCTTGACAGTTGTGACGTAAAGCCAGTCTTGTATTATGATGAGCTAGCCTTGTGCTGTGATGATGATGATGTATCAGTTTTAATACTAATACATATTGATGTAGATGATGATGGCATTCCTTTGAGAATGGCGATGTTGTCGATGAAGAAAACTTCTGATGATTTATAGATATGCTAGTCAGTGTTCCAAAATGATATTGATGATGATTTCCTCTCACCCACTTGATGTTGTTGATGATTTTATCCTCTCTCTCAGATGATGTTGTTGAAGAATATCCTTCTTGTTAAGGGGGGGTGTTGAAATAATGTAACTGCAAAGTGTATTCTTATTATTATCTGATATATTATTCATTGGATCAATCCCCATTGTGGAATGATCATGTCGACTATTGTAATAGGACCAAATCCACTTTTGTGGATTGGTCAAATGATAATTATAATAGGTAGAATAAGAAGTTGGCCCCAACAGATATTAAAGAGACCCTAGAATATATTAAAGGTGGTTATAACCACCCAGTTTGAGAAGTTGGCCCTGCCAGTGAAGAGACACTTCACATGTGCCAGTCTTGTATAAATAAAGAGGCCAGTGCCTCACTTAGACACACAACTCACTTGCCCATTTGTGAGACAAGTTTCGGAATTGCAGTTAATAGAAGAAGGAGAGAAAGTAGCGCATATCTGGGAGAGGATCTTCTGCATTAGTTTAAGAGATCTCTTGGCATTGTATTGGCTATCTATAATAAGGATTTTTTGCTAGGTTTTCTTCCCCTAGAGGGTTTCCCAGGATAAATGTTGTGTCTCTTGTGATTGTGTATTTCTCAGTGACCGTGTATTATGTTATTGTTATCTAATGAAATGCAAAGAACTATAATAATGGCTTAAACATTAACAAAAAGTAGCTGGCAAGAGTTAAAATCCAAAATGAAACCTTTGAGATGCTTCACCCAGGGATTCCCAAGAAAGAAATAAAAGGATTCTCAGTAAGAAAATGGGACCCATAAGATAAATAAAAACTCAAGGTATTAGTTGGTGGATGGGAGGTCTCATCATGAGCTGGCCTATTAAGTCCATGGGCATGGAGCGGTATGACACTACCATCTATCTGGTCATCAAAACAGGGTAGTGGCTCTTGGTGGCATAGCCAAGAGAAAGGGGGTCTCATCATGAGCCAGCCTTCTCATTTCCATGAAATGTCTGTGGGTAACGTTTTCACCTCTGGTCACCATGTCAAGATAGTGTCCCCTATATTTTCCCTTGAAAAGAAAAAAGACCAAAAGAAATAAGACTAAGAATAAAAGGCATTGAATGGTATAGGAAACAAAGGCATCCATGATAAGGTGCAGCTCGCCCTCTATAGAGGCACCCACAGAAAATACCTTCATTTCCCTGGCATCATTGCACCCTCTGCCCAAACATTTCCCCTACGCCACTTCACACACACTTACATGACCTAGATTGGTTCTCACCTGGGAAACACCCCAAACTTAAGGAGGATTATCCCAATAGAACATCATGAGACCTTCTCCAAACTTGACTTGTTAAAATGTATAAAGTATTTGATTATGTGTCTGGGTGAAAGGGGGTTTGATGCACATGTTTGGGTAATTTGATCATTAGATGTGATTGACATTGCTATGATCCATGTGACTTATGAGCCCATGGAGGGCGTACTTGTTTTTGTTGCAAGAATTTTCCCGGCGGACAAGTACATATGGGGGAATGATTAGGTTGGACCTCCATGGGGATGAAATCCCAACAAATGGATGTTGTAACCCCACCAGGGGGAAAGAGAAACCAGAGGATTGCACCAGGAAAAAAGGACATTGCACCAGGGACACTCTGACAGACCTAGACCCATGGGGGGTTTTTCCTTTCCACCTGGACGTTGACCCTTGAGAGAAAATGGCGCCATCATTTTGACCTTGACGTCATCCAGAGTTAAGGGTTTGTATTTATGATGGGAATTTTTGTGCTAGTTGGCACGTGTGGCAGCATTTAGAGCCTTTGGAGGCCAAACGTTATGCACTTGAGGCCTAGTGTTCCACCTTAGGGTCCTAACGTCACCCTAGAAGGGCATGATGTCACCCTTGAAGATGAAATTAGGGTTTAATTAATGACATTTTTGTAAAAAATGGGTTTTAATGTAATTTGGCCATGTCGACCTTTTTATGACCAAATTGTAATTAAAGGTCATTAATATTGTATAAATAAGAGATAAAACTCTCATTTTTATCATCATCTCCCATCACACAAGTGTGTGGTCTGAAATTCTTCCCTCTTTAAGGGTTATTGGCTAAAATTAAGTGGTATGCAACTTCTTTGAGAGGCAACTCTTGGTGTATTTTGGCTATTTTTCATTGTGGAGGATCTTCGACTAGGGTTTAGCTTGATTATTGTTGGTGAAGTAAGTAGAAAATCTGCAATTTTTTTATGTTAAATGCTTGTGGTAAATTTTACTTAGTTCATGTTAAAGATTATGAAATTGCTTGCTCAAAACCCTGGGAGAGAAACATAAGTTATTATATTTTTCTCTATAGTATTCCACTTGTTGAAATTCTCAAAGTACATCTTGTTTAGAAGTAGCTACTAGATCCCTACTTACTAGCACTCTAACAACCCTACTCTAATTTCCTATTTCATATGTTACTACTAAATTTGTCCAAGGAAAGTGAAACCACCAGGGCCTAAGTCTTCTTACTTTCTAGCCGATTTTCTCTTAAGGACTTGGGTGTTTGAGGCCTTGGGTTACGGACACCTCCTCCACCCACTGCATCTCCTTTGGACAAGCACTATCATTGATATTTTTCTCTAAGATCTATTGTTGCTATTGTTGACTCCATATATCCTAAAAGGCACTAGTTTACTCACCTTGGTGATTGATTTGTTCAAACAACTCTCAAATAACTTTCCTTGAAACTTTTACTAACTCTTACTAATCTTAAACTAGATTAACTCCCTAACAAACTTGTTCCTATTGCAAAAGATTGTTAAAGCCATCCTACAACATCAAATTCACCTTAATAAGTGACATTAAAAGCTTATTAGACAAAGCCAACTTTGTTTTTGACAAGTTGCTATCATTCTGTCAAATTAAGCCAATATTCTCTTGTCTTTTCTAAGAATTTTTTGAAGCATAATTAATGTGGTTGTTACAAAACATTCATTGATGTTATAGATAATTACTTTGTTGCAGTATTACATCAGCTTATTCATTTCTCAAAGGTTCATGGTTTTATGAAGCACTAACATCATATGGTACCTTGAATTTGCATACTTTTTCTATTGTTGTCTTGTTCTGGGCAGGTACACCTCATTTATCTTTTGCTTCATCTCTATAAGACACAAAGAACCCTTTGAAATTAAGTGACTTGTGAGAGGAGCGAAACTTTCTTTCCTTAGCCTTCTCAAACCCTCAAGTCACTGGGGACGTCTCCCCTGGGATACATTGATATACCCCTAAATAGAAAGGGGTTTCATATTAAGCTGACAGTGATAGGTCATCCCCTATTATGCCAATATTGCATCTACTTGCTTTGGTCTTTAGGAAAGTATGGATTGTGCGATAACAGGTCCCTAACATCAATGATCTAGGGGCAATGGTGAGTGTAATGACCAAACTCAACAAATAATGCACAAGGGAAATTAGTCCCAAGGCCATTGTTTTTTCCTTGTTTTGGTTGACTATTGTTGTAGAATTTTGGCTCTAGTTTCTTGGGTTGGGTGTTGCCTCTATTATTATTGGGTGGGTTGGAGGAACTATCCCCTAGTCCTTGAGGTGGGTTTTGTGCCTTATTCTTCCCTTTCTCTATTCCCTTATTTTGTGTATTTGAAGGGTTAACCATGTTTAACTATTCAAATTCTTGTGTTCTGTAAGTGGGAAAAGGTTGGACAAATTTGACATGGGCTTGTTGTGTAGAAGATCATGGTTTTTGGTCACCTATTGGGGGACCAAGGAATGCTTAGTATGGATTTTCCAAGGAGGAATTAGCATATGGGTTATGTGGTGTAAGATGTGGAAGTTCCCCCATTACAATTTTGATTGTCGCATGAAGGACCATGCACATGTTGTCAAGCATGTTGTCCTTAGGGGGGCATGCTAGAGTTTGATGGATGTGAGTTTCCTTATGGGATGTTGGGAGGGGAGTAAGGCACATTGTAATGCATGTATGTTTGTTTCCCATATGAAGTACTAACATTGCATTAGGAGGTGTTAGATCCACTATAATGATTACCATAATGATTGGTTCCATAGGGGGTTGTATGACCATATGGGTTAGTGATATGTGTCATAGAACTAATAACACCATCTGTTGCATGAGATGCACCAAGAATATTTCATTCGACCAGATGAGGGTGAGGGGCATCAAGAATGGTTGTGTATAAATACCCTTAAGGGCATCAATAATGGTTGTGTATAAATACCCTTAAGGGCATCAAGAATGGTTGTGTATAAATACCCTGAATAGGCATAGATTAGATCAAAATGTTTCACTTTGAGAATTTCCTTATCTTTTGTCTAAGTCATAATGGTGACTACATCTTTAACAATGAAAATGAAAGAAATTTCAAAAACCAATAAAATAAATAAAGTTTATAAAACTTCAATATATGAAATGCACAAGAAAATGTTAACGACCAACATATTAAAGATACATCATACACATTAATCAAACCTACTTTAATCTATATAAAATATATTAAATTACATTAATTAAAAATGAAATTTAAATTTAAAATTTTATAATCCTTTACTTAAATCATACAAATTGGTATTACAACCATCCCTTCGAATAACAAAGAGGATAATGTTAGAGCCATGACCCTTTCAATAAAAATCACCTTAAGCAGCTCATTAAAGTTAAAATCATGCAGAAAATAAAATTTTAAATGAAGAATGAAGTACACATTAATCTTATAATGGTGACTTATTACAATTTGTAAGTTAACCTTATAACGGTGACCTATTACAATTTGTAAGAGAGGAATTATTGGGACCGAGTGAAATATATTAAAAAAAAATCATTGTAAACATAAATTTGAAAAAAAAATTGCATTTGATCGACTTTCAGTGTGGTTTTCCACTTTAATTGGCTTAACCTAGTTACAAAGATGTATACGTAATTTAAATTTCCTTAAATATATAGAGAGCATTCATAAGCTCAGGAGACGTTGCGAAAAGCGAGTTGCAGCTTATTAGGGAAGAGATTTTATGATGGTTTTGTACATATGGATGCTTCTCTGTATGAATATAACCACAACTACAAATTATAATTTCTTAAAATTCACAAATCAGGATAGTCATTATTGATTGTTATTCTTTAATGCAGTTGATTCGTCATTTTTATTTAAGAAAAATCAAGTTTAAGAAAATCAAGTTATTTAGAATAACATATTAGTTATCAGTAAGGTAGACTTTTATAGTTAAGTCTTCTTAACTAAACAAAAACAATTTTAAATCCAAAACCATTATTAAATCAACTAGTTTTCAAATTCATTCAAACTTGTTTGTAACTTTGCTTTAATTTTTTTATAAACATTAAATCATATTCTAAATCCTCATTTCAAGTTTGCTGCCACTTCCAACAGAAATTTCCATTAAACAGAAAAACAAAATACATATGTTTCTATCTCATCATCTGTGGATTCTGGGTCGTAAGGAAAAAAAATTGTTGCAGGGCCTAGATCACATTTCGGATCAAACCCTTTGCTAGAGAATTGAACATAAAACGAGAGTAATATTTATATCAGATAGCCAAAGCCTTGCTGATACGCAAAACCTCACCGGCTTTGTTTTAATAGAGTCTATAGCAAGCATTGCTCTACCACAACCATTCTTTATCATCTTGATCTCCACGGACCCAGTGAAATCAGCATCTGGTTGACAGGAGGCAATTTCTTTGCCTATAGTTCCTGCTATGGCTTCACCAATCTCACTATGTTGGCCAAAAATGGCCAGACCATGTTAAGTTGCGTCATTGATTCGGAACAAATGTGAATAAATTTATGTGGCTTCATCTCGCCAAAGCCATGAACGATTCGACTTTGAGAACGTCGAACATTGTATTCAAAGGCTCCAACTGATAAGCTGTCTTCCTGGTCCCAGGAATTTGAAATTTCTTGCAGCGTAGGTGGTTATGTAGAAAACATATTTAGTAGGGTGGTATCACCACATTGTTGGGAAGGGGAAGCAAAACAAATCTACTCTATAACAGAGCATAAATTAAGCAAGATTAAACACGCATAAAATCAAATACATCAATCATATACTTGACACAGTCTCGCCAAAGCCATAAACGATTCGACTTTGAGAACGTCGAACATTGTATTCAAAGGCTCCAACTGGTCCCAGGAATTTGAAATTTCTTGTAGCTCAAGGTAGGTGGTTATGTAGAAAACATATTTAGTAGGGTGGTATCACCACATTGTTGGGTAGGGGAAGCAAAACAAATCTATTCTATAACAGAGCATAAACTAAGCAAGATTAAACATGTATAAAATCAAATACATCAATCATATACTTGATACAATGTTTTATGTGGAAGCTTAAATAGGGACAATGATTATCGATCTTCTTCTATTCAAGGGAGATTTACAATAGTTTTCATAGGCATACAATCATCTTCTCCTCACACAATGTAATCTCATTGTCCTCTACCTCTATGAGTATGCTCGTATATATAACATCTACCACTCAGTTACACAAACTGATCATGAATAAATCACATAGTTACACGAACAATTCATAAAAAAATTGCATACATATACATCTGCATGTGACCACCTGAGAAAATTTATTGACATGTTTTCAACACACATTTCATATGATACACCGGTATAAGTGCACCTACTCTTATCTTCCTTCCTGGATCCCCATGGAGAATTTACGCGTTCTAGAAGTGGCTGGAAGCAAATTACCAGAATTGTAGCGACTTGAATCTCAGGTAGGACCTAGGTAAATGTCTTTATTATTTCTTCGTCTCATTTCATTTTGCAGATGAAAATCATCTGATAGTTGAAACCTAAACATCGCAGGCTCAGCTAAATATCTCCGCTCGCCTTTCAATGTTTCCACGGTCCATAGGTCAACTGGAGCACCTTGAAAAGATTGTAGTGAAATATATCGATGACCGACCACCACCATTCAGAGCATACCAGCGTTGGGGCAGCTCACAAAACTCCAAACACTAATGTCAGTGGATGCAGTGAGATACTAGAGCTACCTGGCGTGGAATATTTGAGTTATTTGGAGTTTAAGGTAAATTTATAAAAGAAAATCAGATGTTTGTTTTGTGGTTGTATGTTTTCATCATCAATTTGTTTCTTTTGTGGTTGTATGTTTTCGTGATCAGTTTGTTTCATAATCTGTTTGTTTTTTTGTGTGGGTTCATGTTTTTTTAGTTGCATGCCCAAATTTATTAATTCATTGAATTTAACACAATTATGGACAGTAGGTGTCTAAACTTCATTAGATGCTTTAAATGTACTTATATTATTATTAAAAAATATAATCTAAATCAATTATCATTTAAATCATTTAAAGACATTAAAACGTTTAAATTAATATTTTTTATAACAATTGAATTAAAACTTACATTTTAAAATTTTAAAAAAAAACCTTTATATTAATATTTTTCATAACCATTGTTAAGATTTTTAAAATAAAATATTTGAAATAGGTTGAAATTGATTTTATCATGAAGAATGTGATAGTGTAAAGACACTATTTTATTTATGCAAACATAAGTAATCNAAAAAAAACCTTTATATTAATATTTTTCATAACCATTGTTAAGATTTTTAAAATAAAATATTTGAAATAGGTTGAAATTGATTTTATCATGAAGAATGTGATAGTGTAAAGACACTATTTTATTTATGCAAACATAAGTAATCAATATTTTCTTCACAATATAACAACAAACAGAGTCATAGTAGAATAGGATCTCTCCCACCCTCAGACCAGTCTTCCCCCCCACCCGATAAGCTGGGAAAGGAGGACCAGCCTTTTAAGAAGGAAAGGTCTTATTCCCACCCACCCAGCAAGTGGCGAGGATCCCACTCAACCAAAAAGAAAATGCTTCCATCCCGGTTCTCATAGAGAAACATTTTGAAATGGCAATATTTCGAAATAAGAAATCGCTTTCAGTACCCGAAGTGAAATGGATTTTCCTCGTACTCCAATAAAAGTGAGGTTTAGCTCAATAAAAACGTCAAATGAGGACTCGGAGGGCGCTCTCCCGAATAGGGAAGGATATTTTCTAAAATCTGTTCCAACGAAACTTTGTGTCTACGCCGAACCTGAGGCAGTAAATAAATCTATCAATCAATCATGGGTGTTAGGTTAAGACTCATCCGGCTCCTCCAACTCCTCATGATTTCCTATGCTACTCGACATGTCCTATATGGATTGCACTCGCTTCACTATGCAACTCAAGATGGCTAGTGCCTGATCAGACCGATCAGGTCATGTAGGAACAAGGTTCAAATCTCTTGGTCTGTTAGGATGCCTCAGCTGCATACATCACCGCACTTCCACTTGACACCTATAGTAATGATAAACGACTCGTCTCGTCGTGGCCTTATCTTGGATTCTCAATACTTTGCCGCTCCATCCCCTGCAAGGACAGAGAATTCGTCGTTGTCCCAGTCGTGTTCGCAACTAGGGCTCTCAGGGAAGTAAGAATAGGAGAGCACTCATCTTGGGGTGGGCTTCCTACTTATATGTTTTCAGTAGTTATTCACTCTGCACTTGGATACCCAATGTCTACCGTGGGCACGATAACTCGTACACCAGAGGTGCATCCTTCCCGGTCCTATCGTACTAGGGAAAGGTCCTCTCAATGCTCTAACGCCCGCATCGGATATGGACCGAACTGTCTCACGACGTTCTGAACCCAACTCGCGTACCACTTTAATGGGCGAATAGCCCAACCCTTGGAACGTACTACTGCCCAAGGTGGCGAAGAGCCGACATCGAGGTGCCAAACCTTCCCGTAGATGTGAAATCTTGGGGAAGATAAGCCTGTTATCCCTAGAATAACGTTTATCCATTGAGCGACGGACCTTCCACTCAGCACCGTCAGATCACTAAGGTTGAATTTTGTCCCTGCTCGACGGGTGGGTTTTGCAGTCAAGCTCCCTTCTGCCTTTGCACTCGAGGGTCGATTTTCGTCCGGCCCGAGGAAACCTTTGCATGCCTCTGTTACGTTTTGGGAGGCCTACGCCCCATAGAAACTGTCTACCTGAGACTGTCCCTTGGCTTGTAGGTCCTGACACAAGGTTAGAATTATAGCTCTTCCAGAGTGGCATCTCACTGGTGGCTCAGGCCCTCCGGAAGGGATCCTTCTTCGCCTTCCACCTAAGCTGTGCAAGAAGAACCCAAAGAGAATCCCAGGGAACAGTAAAGCTTCATAGGGTCTTTCTGTCCAGGTGCAGGTAGTACGCATCTTCACAAACATGTCTATTTCATTGAGTCTCTCTCCAAGACAGTGCCCATATCGTTACATCTTTCGTGCGGGTCAGAACTTACTCGACAAGGAATTTCGCTACCTTAGGACTGTTATAGTTACGGTCGTCGTTCACCGAGGCTTCGATGGTTGGCTTCCCCGTCATCAGGTCACCAAATTCCTTAACCTTCCGGCACTGGGCAGGCGTCATCCCCCATGCATGGTCTTACAACTTTGCAGAGACCTATGTTTTTGGTAAACAGTCGCTCAGGCCTGGTCACTGCGACCTCCTGAAGAGGCACCCCTTCTCCCAAAGTTATGGGGCTATTTTGTCGAGTTCCTTAAAGAGAGTTGTCTCTCACCCCTAGATATTCTCTACCTACCTACCTGTGTCGGTTTCGAGTACAAATACCTATTTGTTAAAAGTCATTCGAGCTTTTTCTAGAAATATGGCATGGGTTACTTCAGCATTATAGCACTTGGGGCAAACATAGGTGGCCAATATTTTCTTCACAATATAACAACAAACTATTAGGTTCATTATTCTATTAAAAAAACACAAGTGACCAATATTTTCTTCACAATATAACAACAAAGTATTAGGTTCATTATTCTATTCAAACAAACATAAGTAACCAATATTTTCTTAACTGATTGTTAATTGTGCACAATCACTCCACAAATAGTGTTGTTCATTGTGCACAATCACTCCACAAATAGTGTGAAGGCTTAGATAAATGCAATACAACATTCCATGGATTTTTTTATTGCAACTTTGGATTCCGATAAGCACTAGTTAATGATGTAACTATATATGAGGTGTCTATCACAAGAATATGATAGATAATATAACTTAATTAATTAATAAGTACTTAACTATAACTATAACTAAACTAAACTAAACAATTTTATATATATATATATATATATAAAAGGAGACACTATCAAAAGGTAATGTGTTTATTTAATGTGTATGTTCTATAAACATCATTCTATATAAAAGATAGTATAACATATTTGTTATTCAATTATTATGTTTTTTCATTTTATAACATATTTGTTATTCAATTATTATGTTTTTTTATTTTATAACATATTTGTTATTCAATTATTATGTTTTTTTCATTTTCTAATAGTTAGAGATGTGGATTTTTATTTTCAATTGGAATTTAACATTAAACAAACTGGATTTGCTTGGAACATAATATTAGTATAAAAAATCAAAAGGTTAAAAGGTATAAGAATTTTGTAGATTAGAGATGTGGATTCTTATTTTCAATTGAAATTTAACACTAAACAAACTGGATTTGCTTGGAAGAGAATATTGGTATAAAAAATCAAAAGGTTAAAAGGTATAAAACCTTTGTAGTAACAAAATGGTAAGATGGGTTTTGTTCAATAATTTGGGAAAAGACATGACAATAAGACCTAATTTGGGAAATGGTAAGATGGGTCTTGTTCAATAATTTGGGAAAAGACATGACAATAAGACCTAATTTGGGAAATTGAAAACAAAGAATTTAACATCTTGAAAGTATTCAACTTGATATATCCTAGATCACTTCATTTGGAATGGGGAATGGTATTCCCCCATGCTAGGGATAACTAAGGAGATTATGTCTCAAGGCCCGCAGGTAGCAGACATGGAGTGTCAAGAGTTCTATACATAGCACAGCTCACAGAACCTCTCCATTTCACAACAGTTCACCATCATCATCATTACAACAGAGCAACACCCACTACATCAACTTGGATCCAAGAAGACAAGAGGTCTTGCTTCATGAGGTAACAAGTCCAGTGTCATGGTAAGTGTCATTTTAATATTTGAAGCATTTGGACATGTTGTAAAGGGTCCTTTCTTGATTATCGAAAGTTTGCTTGGAAATTATACCTTTGCCTAGTTTCACCTTGGTGAGTGACATGGTTTCCTAGTAAGTTGGTTACCCTCGGGGAAAGGGTTGCTACTGGGTGGTTCCTTGAAGGGTCATTGTACCATTCATGCCCATACTTACCATCTTACGCACTTCTTCCATGTTGACGATTAAAATCGCAACGAAGTTTTTTCCCGCAAAGTGTTGCTAAAGCCTATTGTAATAATGCTAGATAATACTAGTAGGTGGTAACCCCTTCTAGATTGGACATCAGGTCTTCTTCTTATTTGGTGTTATGCTAATGTTAGACACTGTTTACATGGTTGATGACATATTTCTTTTATTGGATGATGGATCAATTATACATTTTTCTTTTGCTGCTCCGGGCTCAAAGTGTTATGTTACAACGACCTAGGTTATTCATGGTTACCATTGCTGCTATTCTTGGATCTATTACTTATGACACCTGCAACAGATATATGTTAGTAATAACAAATAAAGGAAAATTAAGAGGAGATTAAGCAATGTGAACAAAAATGAAAAAGGAAGAAATTATTCTATACTAACTTGCTACACTATATGCATTAAGAGGATCGTGGTAAATCCTAGCTAACGTATGATAGCCATGCGATTTATTGACGTTATATAGAACCATAGTTGGCATGCATAGTTGAAATGGTAATATATGATGTGAATGGCGCTCTTGGAAATTAAGAGTTGGTTGTGTCGATGCATGGTTCAGATTGGATGATCTGTTGAGATAATAGCTTGCATGTACTAAGAAATTAAATGAACTTGAGTGTGGAGGTGACGTGCATTTACTGCATGTTACCCGTACTCCCTTCGTTGGCTGCCACCCTAGTAGGGCTATTGTTCAAACTTGTTGTTGTGGTTATGTTCTGATTTCTTAGCAGAGAATAACTACTCGCCCAACTCACGTTTTAAGGTGTTTGATTACAGGCATGTCTTTTTTTGGCCATTCATGAGTCTACTCTGGTTATGAAATGGATATTGGCTCAGGTGTATTGGTTTGTGCTTTCTTTAAGTATTGCAACCGTGTAAGATTGTGATTTTGAAATGGAGCATTGATGGTTTCCTCTACAATAATGTTGAAGCCATAGTGTTATTGGTCATCCTAGGTGTTAGTAGCTATAAGGGCCCTCTGTTATTCTTGTTGGTTTTTTTGGAGGATTTTTGTTTGGTCTTGGGTGCCTGGGTATCCTCACGCATTCGTCGATATATCCAGTATTTGGTTTTCGTTGGTTTAATGGTTGGAGGCACTATTTGTCACTGCATTTTGTTCACTTGAGCATTGGTTTGTTTTCACCATTAAAGGTCGCACAGTGGGTTATTTGGTTCTTTCTCGGCATTGTCTTCACTTCAGCATTATGGTTGCTTGATTGGAGAGCCACGAGGGTTATACCATGTGTGTGCTAAGTATCATTTCCAGGACAAATTGGAGCCTCACCCTTCTGTTTTAGCCTTCTTATCATGGGATTTGTTACTTGTCCATGAATAAGTTGTGGTTCTCCTTGCATATGCATTGTTGGTCTCTGAAGCTTTCACCATTGAAAGGAGTTAGCTCTATCTTTCCCTATGTCGGTCACAGAGAAAACCCTTAACTCTACAGGTTTGAGGGTTGATAGGGAGGATCGGCGTGGCCTGTCGGGTTTACTACTTGGTTATTGTTGGATGGTTGTGTATTGTCGACAAATTTGAGTACATGCTCGCCTAGTTGGTCATGTGACAATCGTGTTGGTTTTGATATCTAGTTACTGCCTGTGTTATCACAATGGATAAACCTTGCATTGTTAATTGGACAATTCAAAATACAAAGTCGCTCTCCTTGTGTTTGATAATCCAGTATTGTTTTAATTGAGAAGGTCACAACCTCGCTTCATGTCGATGCGTGGGTATGTGTGGTTGCCACAACATGTTAGGTCGGTTTTTTACTGTTACAACAGTCCAAGTATAGGCTCAACATTGTATTGGTTGATTGGTTGATACATAGTCACTGTCTTTTTGCACTAAAGATTATTGTATGTTTAACTCGGCATTGGTTACAATTGTTTAATGATGTTCACGCATAGTGAATGTGTGGTGTTCCTACACCACGAATAAATGGTCATTGTAACTATGAGTTGCTTTGTTGGGGTCAAACGGTTATTGCAACCGGGATTACTGTAGCAAATCCATCTATTGTACGTGTTACAATTATTTGATTGCATCATTAGGGATGAGCCCGAGTTTTACACAGTATGGTTCATTGCAGTTTGATTAAATTGAAGCAATATTCTATTAGATTGATGGCTCGGCACGATGGGTTGAGTTAATATTGTGCCTGTGTGTTTAAAATTGTAAAATGGGAATGCTGCATCATGTTGTTTTGGGTGGTTTCCCACTGTGTATGATATGGATAGTTTCAGGTTCCACACTCAAAGATAGTCACAGAGTTTTAAGCATCATTTTGTTGCAATTCGATTATTGTATTACGAAGTCGAGCATGCTATTGGTACCTCGTTGTGTTGGATGGATAGCCCAGCATTTTGATTATTTAGAATCACGTTGAATTAGGCTTGTACAGTGACAAAATTGCACTTGCATGATTGAATTATTTTATGCATAGCATGTTTTGGAATGGTGGTTGTGGTCTCTCTATTTAAATGATGATCAGGGTTTTTGCAATTTAAATATGGATTATTGGGTTGGTTGTCCACTAGGAATTTTTAACAAATATCATGCATTTTAAATGTAGGCAGTGGTTGATTTTGAGTGTATTTGATGATTGAAGTAATATGTAGGCAGTGGTTGATTTTGAGGATTAATAGAGTGGAAATGGTTACGATTATACATTGAGAATTGTTATAAGAGGTTAATTGGGTAATTAAGAGGAACATAACTCCCTTACATATTGTTGTGGAATGCATATTGTCTTGTTGATGGAACTGTGTTAGATATTTGACTATGAATAGTGAACTCGCCAATACACAGTAATTGTTATTGGGTCACAATGATCATTTGGTTGGTGTATCTCCTTTTAACAGAATGATTATATGGATTTATTGATTAATTTTATGAACAGTACCCGCTCTCATTCCCCACCATTATTTTTCTTTTCGTTAATTACAACCCCATCGCCTTCCCATATTCATTTTTTACTCTGTGTTCTAACATTAATCACAGTCAAGAAAAATATTGTGTTGAAACAATTGGCAGTAGCAGTGTCTTGGTTGAGCTACAGTGATGTTTTCTTTGATTTACAGTTGATTGTTGTTGTCTTTGAGAAGTAATCGTATTTTTTCCCCCTCGCCATATCATGTTTCGCTCAATACAAACCCCTCACATATCCCAAGACCTTTTATTCACCCCCTTCTCATTGATAAATAGTAAAACAATTTGTATGGATTGGATTGCATAAGTCTGATACATTGTTGAGCCAAATCTATTTCATATTTTAAGATTTTTTATGTATGGTTATTTAAAAGACTATTTTCTAATCAATCATGCATACAAGGATGAGCTATTCAAATAAAAGGCTAAAAACAGAGGCCTCCTACGCCTCTATCAAAGAGAAAGTCGCTACTGCCCCTTCCGCATCGTCAGATAATTCTGGTCAATCTGTGTCCTCCCACTTGCATTGGAAGGATGATTTCTCTCATATGATCAGCAAGATGAGGTTTAAAGATTCTACACAGCCTAAGATAGTTTCAGAAAGATTAAAAGATGATAGCATCAACAATGAAAAAATTGCCTCACAAACCGGGAAATATGGCTTTTGAGTGTTATTTTATCTATTGTTGTTGACAGTTGACTTCAGGGATCTTTGGACAACATGTTTTATTTTTTAAATATATGAGTAATATTTTTGAGAATAATTTCAAATATCATAGGCTAAATTGTCAAATGTGAATATGTGGATGGGAGTCACAAGGAGGTGTGTTTTGCTCAACTAAGTAGTTATGTTACGAGTTAAAGGGAGTCACAAGGGGTCCCACCTACTAGTTATTATTTATTTATAACCCTTATTATGATTATTACTTTTCCCCCCTAACTAAAGTTGGTTGGGTCTTTTAATTAACTTAACTAATGAGTTGGTTCAACTACTTCAACCAATTCTAATTTGTTTAAAAGCAAAAGGAAAGGGAGGAACAGGGGGATAGAAGCAAAAGCATACTAAGGTTTTCTCTTTGAGTTTATGTTGATATAGTTCAGTTTTCATTCATTCATTTATTCATCACAAGCCTAATTCTCTTTTATGATAGCAGGGTCTTATTGTAGACAACAATATTCAGGGTTGAATCACATCATTCAGACATTTGTTTTTCAGAGGTGTTGATCTATCTTTGATAGTCTCAGTAGACTTGTATGTTTGTGAATTATTTTTCATAACTGACAAAGGTTATTGTGCAAAGTCGAGTGGGTAGCAATCTGTGGCAAGTTGTTCCAGCTTTTAGAGTTCAGTTTTGGTTTTTTGTCAGAGGTCCTTTTGTATGTTCCATCAGGGATGTCTAATTTTGAATTTGGTCCAAAATTTATGCTTGAGATTTTGTAAAGAAAATGACTCTTTGGTGAATTTGAATGAAATAAAGGATTGATTTATGTCTCATCTATCTTGATTATCATCTTGGTGTCTTTACTTCTATCTTTACATTTATTTCAGCAAATGATATGTTCAGAAAATTACATAAAGAGTAAATTTCCAGCAAGTTTTTTATTGAAAAAATACTAGCCTAAGCACTCATAACTAATACTTGTGAGTTAGGATGTTATGTTTTTTTGGCTATAAACATAGGGTGATATTCCCGTCTACTTTGATTTAGCCAAGCAAGGTCTGAAAATGCTTGAGTAAGATCATTTCATATCTTCTCCTCAACATTTATTTTCCGACCATACTGGGGAGATCTTCGATATCTCTCTGGTTAATTTTTCTACTCGATTGTCATCAATGCATCTTTCTTTTTCTGATATTGATTCTTTGACTGTTATTCTTAATGATTGTTCATGTTGCAAGGCAGCCCAACATTGAGCTCGGTCTTCAAGATCAGACCGGCATTGCTTTAAATTTGTTTAATACCATCTTAGACATTGCCAACACCTGTGATGAGCTTAACCATTCTTGGGCAGCAATTGAACGAGATATTAATGTTCAAGAAAAATTGGAAGCTAGACGTAGACAACCTAGAAATCAGCAGTGACCCTTTTGTTTCTTCAAGTTTTGGCCTTTCTTTCATGTCCTTAGACTCTCGTGCTTCTAGAAGAAGAAGAGGTTTGTCACCTGAAATCAATCCTATTGCTAAAATAGGAAGAAGAAACATTGTGTTATCTTTCCAACAAAGTGCTCTAAGGAGAACTTTATTTGATTCATCTAGTTCGTCTTTCTTTCCATCATCTAACATCCATAGGATGGCATCTAGTGGTGGCTCTGGTGGCACTGGAAGTGCTCCATCTTCTCAATATTCATCGTCATAAGTGATTGGTAGATTATATAGCCACCACATCCCTGTACAATCTACCACAAACCCCACCAAAGTCATTAAAAAGTATGGGCTTTTTCAATTCGATGAAGACGCCACAACCACACCATGGCATGTGTCCTCTCCTCTTAACCTAGCACCTGCTACTCGTCTACTTCCAAAATTTAAAGAGCACCTTCCTAGGTTTTCAGGAAATAACATTGTCAGTACAAACAAACACCTGGTGGCATTTTATAATGCTTGTCATAACATAGGGGCCAACGATAATGACACTTGTATGCACTTGTTCGTCAATTCCTTGGAAGGAAAGGTTGGGGCCGATTTCTTTGACCTTCCTCCTAAGATTTCGTCTACTTGGGAGGAGTTAATCTATTGGTTTCGATTCACTTATGGGCAATCCAAAAGCCCTGCAGAGAAGTTAAGGGAATACAATAACATCACCTATAAGGATGGTGAGACCATCAAGTCTTTCAACTTGTGTTTCACCAAGTTATACAATCAAATCCCTGAACTTATCCACCCTCAGAACCAAGACGCTTTCATGCATTACTACAATGCATTTCCTTCTCCCTATCATCATAGGCTTGAGGAAAAATCCATTGATAATGTCGGCTTCACTCTGCATACTTGTTCAGAGTATGAAGAACAACTTGAAAGAATTGATCTTCCTCAGGGAGAATCGGTTAGACAAACAGACATGTTCGCCCTCTTACAACTAGTACAAGATATGAATAATCGTATGATAGCGTTCGAGTGAAAGGGAACTGTCTCCCCTCTCACCCCTGGAGCTTCATCCTATTTTGCACCCTCCTTTAGGAATCCGGTTGAAAATAATTTTCATCCTAAAGCCATCCTGCCTCGGAGTTGGTGTAACTTTTGCGAGGAACACCACGAAGAGACCACATGTGAGGTAAAGAAGAGTGCCAGAGATAATATCTTTGGTAAAATACTAGAATCTACCATCGTCGTCCTATATTTTTCGGATCCAGAAGATGTCATGGTCATCAACACTATAAAGAAAGCTTATGCTCCCAAAGGAAAATTTGATTTTCCTCGCAACTCTTCTAGCCCGAGCTCATACTCAACCGCTGCCACTCCCCAGGTTCCTAAGGTTCCCAAGAATCAAGGAATCACCCCGCCTCTCCCATCTTCCAAGTACAATATCTTGAACCATCTGCCCAACATCAAAGCAGATGCAACCCTCCTAGACATGGTTGTCATCCCTGAACAACAGATGCATCTGAAACAATTCATGGAAGGAAAAGCTTTCGTTGTAGCCAATATTTTCGAAGAGGTAGACGAAGAGGATTCTTCTGTAAATAAAGTAGGTGTACATAACTTTAGATACCCTATAAAAAATCCCCCCTTTTATATTTTTGTAAAGATTATGAATAAGATTTCCCATTGTTGCCTCATTGATGGTGGTTCGGGCCCAATTGCGATGTCGAAGATTATTATGGAAGAGCTAGGCTTGTCTTGTACAAATTAAAATGCCATAAGCATGCTCTCCTATAATAGTTTACAACAAACAATCGTAGTTGAGATTAAATATGTGACCTTAGTTTTGTGCGCTCATCTTGAAATAAGGACAGCCCTTAACATTCAGGTAATTTATATGACAGTAAGAAATTACTCAATCATATTTGGAAGAGATTGGAAAGCCTTAACAGGTGGACACCTCTTACTCGACGGGACACAATTATCCGTTCATCGGGATGGTAAGAAAATTATAGTCTTTAGAGAGGGAATAATTTCACCCTACATAGAGAGTGCTCTGCAGCCTAACGTAACCTATGTCGAAGAGGACCTAGGAGTGTATTCCATATTTTCTAAGGAGGATAACGTTCCCATGGAACAAATCAATTTAGATTATGGCATATGGCACATACACTTTGATGTTTCATGCTCAAATGAAGGTAATGGAGTTGGCATTATCTTGATTTCTCCTTTAGGTAAAATCCATAATTTTTCTTTCTGGTTGGAGTTCACTTGCACTAACAACGTCACTGAATTCGAAGCCTTCTTATTAGGCATTGAAAATGCTTATAATCTTGGTTGTGGTCAACTTTCAGTTTTTGAGGATTCTGAGCTTGTTGTGAATCTTGTGTGTAAAATTTACTCTCCTAGCAACAAGTTGATGAAACGATACACCCAATCTGTTTGGGTGCTTATCTCAAACCTATTATCTTTCAACATCACTCATGTAAAGAGGGAGTTAAACTCAATGGCTGATCGGTTAGCAGTTTTTGCATCCTCCCCTAATCGGCAACTTCTGCCACACAGACCTGATTGTACCTTTCAATCCCTATATCATCTGCATATCCCCGACAATATAGAATCTTGGTAGGTCTTCCCTAATGATGAGATAATTTGTGATTTTATCCAAAATGAACCTCTTAAGCTTAAGGAGATTATATCCATAGAAGATAACAAGATTCCTAAAGGATTGACTCCTCTAGAGAGTTCATTTTCTTCAAGTGATGTAGGCAACAAGAGGGAACAGAAAGAAGAGGAATCGAAAAGGAAGGTGGGTGAAACCATTTCCTTGAACATTGGGACACCCGAGGCTCCAAATAATGTTAAAATAGGTGCCAAATGTTTAGATGAAGAAAAGGTGAAGTTTGTCGAGCTACTTGGTGAATTTCAAGATGTTTTTGCTTGGTCTTATGAAGATATTTGTGGTTTTGATCATGGTCTTATAAATCATGTCATTCTCATTCAGGAAGGCGTAAAACCAGTCAGGAAAAAACAAAGACCTATCAACCTTGCGCTAGAGGCAACTATTCGAAAGGAGTTGGAAAAACTCTTGAAGGTTGGGATCATCTTTCCAATCAAGTATTCTGAATGGGTTTCAAATCTAGTTCCTATTCGGAAAACAACTGGTCAGATCAAATTGTGAGTTGATTTTCATGCATTAAATCGACCTAATATAAAATACCACTTCCCTCTCCCTAACATGGAAATGATTTTGCAGCATGTTGTGGGGTCACAAATGATGTCCTTACTTGACGGTTTTTCCGGTTACAATCAAATCAAGGTAAAAAGGGAAGATAAATATAAAACCACCTTTATTACTCGTTGGGGTACCTTTGCATATGAACGTATGCCTTTCGGCTTATCTAATGCAGGTGCCACCTTTAAAAGAGCTATGAAAATAGATTTTGACGATTTGATCGGTAAGATCATTCAGATCTACCTTGATGACTTAATATTATACTCTAAAATCCAATCAGATCATTTTGGTCATCTGAGAAAAGTTCTTATGCGATGTAGGAAATTTGGTATTTCTCTAAATCCTTCTAAGTCCATTTTCGGTGTTACCGAGGGCAAAATCCTTGGACACATCGTCTTCGATTTGGGAATAAGAATTGATCCTGAAAGGATTGTTCTATCCTTAATCTCCCCGCTCCCACTTCCAAGAAAGAGGTTCAATATTTTATGGGGGTTATTAACTTTGTCCGTAGGTTTGTTCCAGATTTTGGTGTGATGGCCAAGACAATTCATAATCTGCTTAAGCAAGATCATTCCTTTTCTTCGACAAATGATGTCGAAAATTATTTTGAAGGTATTAAGAAATAAATCAGTTCTACATCGGTTCTGGTGAAGCCGGATTTCGAGAAATAATTCACGATATATACTAATGCCACTGAGGAAGTAGTTTATGTTGTCCTCATGCAAAATGATGACCAAGGAAATGAAAAACCAGTGGCTTATATGAGTCAAATTTTGTCTGATGACGAATTTAAATATTCTTTATTGACAAACATGCTTTCTCTCTTATTAAGGTCGTTGAAAATTTTACGTTGGTGAAGGTCCCTTTACCTACTGTCAAGTTTTTACTCTCACATGCTTATCTTTCAGGAAAGATTGCACATTGACTTGCCAAGATCCAGGAGCATGATTTAAATATCGTGACTTCTACCACTATCAAAGGAGGTGAACTATCCCTTCACTTGGCTCAGCATGCTGAGAATGGTGAAGAAATTGATGAAGAAGATAGTTCCCTTTCAACTCACTTTTACATTGACGATCAAATCCTCCTTGTGTCTGAACATCCTTGGTACAAGAATTTGGTTTATTATTTACAGAACCAAAATTGTCCAGACAACTTAGACACTCATCAAAGGAGAAGACTATGTCTTGAATATGCAAGATATGTCATTATAGGAGACTTCTTATTTCAAAGATATGCTGACGGTGTGTTGCTTCGTTGTGTAAACAATGAAGATGCACATAGACTGTTGCAAGAAGCTCATGGTTCTTCAAGCTCTGTCATTCATGTAGGAGGTCATTTTTCTGCAAAAACCACCGATTTCAAAATTATTAGAAAAGGATACTACTGGCCTTCAATCTTTCATGACTCTTATGATTTTTCAAGATCTTGTGATAAGTGCCAAAAATTTGTTGGCAAAGAACGCCTTTCATCCATGCCATTACAACCTATTCTACCAGATTTTCCCTTTTCAAAGTGGGGATTGGATTTTATTGGTCCTATTAACCCCCCTTCTTCAGCTAGACAAGTTTTTATTTTGACAGCCACAAACTATTTTACAAAATGGGTTGAAGTTGTCCCACTTAAGCATTCCACAAATGATCAGGTATTTTCTTTCCTCGAAAATAATATTTTTTCCAGATTTGGTCTTCCATTAGAAATTATTACAGACAATGGCCCCGCTTTCATCTCTGCTAAGCTGACTCAATTTCTATCCAAGTTGGGGGTTAAACATTTCACCTCATCATCTCATTACCCCCAAGGAAACAGGCAAGCCGAGTCTACCAACAAACATCTGGTAAGAATCGTCAAAAGGCTCATCGAAAATAAGCCTCGTCAGTGGCACACTCTCCTCAGTTACGCCCTCTAGGCAGATCGAACTACCGCCAAGGTAAGCACTGGATGTACCCCTTTTCATCTTTTTTATGTTCAAGAAGCCCTCTTGTCAACCGAACTGGAACTTTCTTCCTTAAGGTTGATGCTGCAAATCAAAGAATTAAATTCTTCAGATGTTTCACAAAGGGTAAATGCACTACTAGATTTGGAAGAACAAAGGGTGCTTTCTTTGGATAATATTAAAAGGAGACAACAAACAATTAAGAAGTATTTCAACAAGAGTGTCAAGACTGTCAATTTTGAGGTCAACGAAAAAAAAATCTATGGGACTCGGCTCACGCTGATAAGGGAAGACACTCAAAATTTTAGAAATTATGGCTTGGTCCTTTCAAGATCGCTTTTGTCTTAGGTACAAACTCTTACATTCTGAAAGATTTACAGGAGCGATTGTTTTCCTACAGCACTAATGGTTCTCACTTGAAGCATTACGTGGAGCCAACTTGAAAAGCTCTAACATTGTCTAGGTTTTCTGTATTTTAGTAGTCTAGCTCGATTTTCAGTTTTCTTCTTACAGTAGTTGATTTATGTTTCTACTTTAAGTTTTTCTACCGCTTTTACTTTTCTATCACTTTATTTTTGTTATTTTAGTTTTCTGCAATTTTATTCTGTTAGATTTTTCATTTTGTCATCTTTTTAAGTCAATAATAAGATGTTGGATCAGTTATGCCACAGTGACACTCCTGCGAGATGTTGTTGGTCAATAACAATCAAGATTACATGGTTGTTACGATGTTCCCCTGAGGACACCCTTGAATTTGTTATCTGCTTTCACTGTTGTCTTATAAAGAGATTGGTTGTCTCTCACTTCTTCTCTCCATTTCTTCGTCCATTTGAGAAATAAAGAGCAAATCCATCAATTTTTCTCTTTGAGATAAGAGTCGATTCTGGTTGAATAATTATGCATACAGGGATAAACCCCCTCATACTTAACATTTTTCATAAGTTATTCCCAAATTATCAGTCATTTTTCAATTAAATCCGCTCACTTCCCCCTGTTGCATAATTATTCTGGTTACGTATTCTAAAATTATTGTTCTTGGTCTGCAAAAACATGAGTTCTGAGTCCTAAATTTGTTGAAAACAAATTTCCCTGTGGAGTCTCCAGTTTGTTGACGCTTAAAATCGCAACGAAGTTTTTCCCTGCAAAGTGTTGCTAAAGCCTATTATGATAATGCTAAATAATACTCGTAGGTGGGAACCCCTTGTAGATTGGACATCAGTTATGCTTCTTATTTGGTGTTATGCTAAGGTTCGACATTGCTTACATGGTTGATGACATCTTGCTTTTATTGGATGATGGATCAATTATACATGTTTCTTTTGCTACTCCAGGCTCAAAGTTTTATGTTACAACGACCTAGGTTATTCATGGTTACCATTGCTTCTATTCTTAGATATATTACTTATGACACCTACAGCAAATATATGTTAGTAATAACAAATAAAGGAAAATTAAGAGGAGATTAAGCAATGTGAACAAAAATGCAAAAGGAAGAAACTATTATATACTAACTTGCTACACTATATGCATTAAGAGGATCGTGGTAAATTCTAGCTAACATATGATAGCCATGTGATTTATTGAAGTTATATAGAACCATAGTTGGAATGAATAGTTGAAATGGTAATATATTGTGTGAATGTTTCTCTTGGAAATTAAGAGTTGGTTGTTTCAATGCATGGTTCAGATTGGATGATTTGTTGAGATAATGGTTGGCGCATACTAAGAAATTAAATGAACTTGAGTGTGGAGGTGACGTGCATTTACTGCACGTCACCCTTACTCCCTTCGTTGGCCTCCACCATAGTAGGGATATTGTTCAAACTTGGTGTTGTGGTTATGTTTTGATTTCTTAGCAGAGAAGAATTGCTCGGTCAACTCGCATTTTAAGGTGTTTGATTACAGGTATTTATTTTTTTGGCCATTCATGAGTCTACTCTGGTTATGAAATGGATATTGGCTCAAGTGTATTGGTTTGTGCTTTCTTTAAGTATTGCAACTGTGTAAGATTGTGATGTTTAAATGGAGTGTTGATAGTTTTCTCTACAATAATGTTGAAGCCATAGTGTTATTGGTCATCTTGGGTGTTAGCAGCCATAAGGGCCCTCTGTTATCCTTGTTGGTTTGGTTGGAGGGTTTTTGTTTGGTCTTGGGTGCCTGGATATCCTCACGCATTCGTCGCTATATCAAGTCTTTGGTTTTTTTTGGTTTAATGGTTGGAGGCACTTTGTGTCACTGTGTTCTGTTCACTTGAGCATTGGCTTGTTTTCACCATTAAAGGTCGTGCAATGGGTTATTTGGTTCTTTCTTGGACCTATCTTCACTTCAGCGTTGTGGTTTCTTGATTGGAGAGCCACGAGGGTTATACCCTGTGTGTGCTAAGTATCATTTCCAGGCCGAATTGAAGCATCACCCTTCTATTTTAGCCTTCCTGTCCTGGGATTTGTTACATGTCCACGAATAAGTTGCGGTTCTCCATGTGTATGCATTATTGGTATTCGAAGCTTTCACCATTGAAAGGAGTTGGCTCTAGCTTTCCCTATGTTGGTCACAAAGAAAACCCTTAACTCTACAGGTATGAGGGTTGATAGGGAGGACTGACATGGCCTATCGAGTTTACTAATTGGTTATTGTTGGATGGTTGTGTATTTTCGACGAATTTGAGTACAGGCTCAACCAGTTGGTCATGTGACAATCGTGTTGGTTTTGATATCTAGTTATTGCCTTTGTTATCACAATGGATAAACCCTGCATTGTTAATTGGACAGTTCAAAATACACAATCGCTCTCCTTGTGTTTGATAATCCAATGTTGTTTTAATTAAGAAGGTCACAGCCTCGCTTCATGTCGATGCGTGGGTATGTGTGGATGCCACAACATGTTAGGTTGGTTTTTTATTGTTACGATAGTCCAAGTATAGGCTTAGCATTTTATTGGTTGATTGGTTGATACACAGTCACTGTCTTTTTTGCACTAAATATTATTGGATGTTTAACTCGTCATTGGTTACAATTGTTTAATGTTGTTCGCGCATAATGAATGTGTGGTGTTCCTACACCATGAATAAATGGTCATTGTAACTATGAGTTGTTTTGTTGGGGCCAAACGGTTATTGCAACCAGGATGACTATAGAAAATCCATCTATTGTACGCATTACGGTTATTTGATTACAACATTAGGGATGAGCCCGATTTTTACACAGCAACGTTGATAAAGTTTGATTAAATTGAAGCAATATTGTATTAGATTGATGGATCGGGACAATGGGTTGAGTTAATACTGTGGCTATCTGTTTAAAATTGTAAAATGGGAATGTTGCATTGTGCTTTTTTGGGTGGCTGCCCACTGTGTATGATATGGATATTTTCAGATTCCACACTCAGAGATAGTAACAGAGTCTTAAACATGATTTTGTTGCAATTCGATTATTGTATTACGAAGTCAGGCATGCTATTGGTACCTCGTTGTGTTGGATGGATAGCCCAGCATTTTGATTATTTAGAATCACATTGAATTGGGCTTGTACAGTGACAAAATTGCACTTGCATGATTGAATTATTTTACGCATAGCATGTTTTGGAATGGTGGATGTGGTCTCTCTGTTAAATGACGATTAGGGTTTTTGTAATTTAAATCTAGATTATTGGGTCGGATGTCCACGAGGAATGTTTAACGAATATCATGGATTTTAAATGACAGGCCCGATTGCAGTGATAGTATAATTTCATTACATTTTTGAAACACAACTTTTGAGTGTATTTGATGATTGAAGTACTATGTAGGCAGTGGTTGATTTTGAGGATTAACAGAGTGGAAATGGTTACTATTATACATTGTGAATTGTTATAAGAGGTTAATTGGGCAATTAAGAGGAAAATATCTCCCTTACAGATTGTTGTGGAATGCATATTGTCTTGTTGATGGCACTGTGTCAGATATTTGACTATGAACATTGAACTCGCCAATACATAGTAATTTTTATTGGGTCACAATGATCATTTGGTTGGTGTATCCCCTTTTAACAAAATGATTATATGGATTGCCTGATTAATTTTGTGAACAATACCCACTCTCATTCCCTGCCATTATTTTTCTTTTCGCTAATTACAACCCCATCACCTTCCCATATTCATTTTTTAATTCCCGTTCTAACATTAATCACAGTCAAGAAAAATCATGTGTTGAAATAGTTGGCAGTAGCAGTGTCTTGGTTGCTCTAAAATGATGTTTTCTTTGATTTGTAGTTGATTTTTGTTGTCTTTGAGAAGTAATCGTATTGATGTTTTCTTTGGATTTGTAGTTGATTTTTGTTGTCATTAAGAAGTAATCTATCCCCCCCTCACATCATATCATGTTTCGCTCAATACAAACCCCTCACATATCCTAGGACCTTTTATTCACCCCCTGCTCATAGATAAATAGTAAAACAATTTGTATGGATTGGATTGCATGAGTATGATACATTGTTGAGCCAAATCTATTTCATATTTTAAGAGTTGTTATGTATGGTTATTTAAAAGACTATTTGTTAATCAATCATGCATACAGGGATGAGTTATTCAAATAAAAGGCTAAAAACAGAGTCCTACTACGCCTTTGTCAAAGAGAAAGTCTCTACTACCCCTTTCGCATCGTCGGATAATTCTGGTAAATCTGTGTCCTCTCACTTGCATTGGAAGGAAGATTGCTCTCATATGATCAGCAAGATGAGGTTTAAATATTCTACATAGCCTAAGATAGTTTCAGAAAGACTAAAATATGATAGCATCAGCAACAAAAAAATTGCCTCACAAACCGGGAAATATGGCTTTTGAGTGTTATGTTATCTATTGTTATTGACAGTTGACTTCAGGGATCTTTGGACAGCATGTTTTATTTTTTAAATATATGAGTAATATTTTTTTGAATAATTTCAAATATCATAAGCTAAATTGTCAAATGTGAATATGTGGATGGGAGTCACAAGGAGGTGTGTTTTTCTCAACTAAGTAGTTATGTTATGAGTTAAAGGGAGTCACAAGGGTCCCACCTACTAGTTATTATTTATTTATAACCCTTATTATGATTATTACTTTTCCCCCCTAACTAAATTTGGTTGGGTCTTTTAATTAACTTAACTAATGAGTTGGTTCAACTACTTCAACCAATTCTAATTTATTCAAAAGAAAAAGGAAAGGGAGGAACATGGGGATAGTAGCAGAAGCATACTAAGGTTTTCTCTTAGAGTTTATGTTGAGATAGTTCAGT
Source organism: Picea sitchensis (assembly GCA_010110895.2). NCBI lineage: Eukaryota > Viridiplantae > Streptophyta > Pinopsida > Pinales > Pinaceae > Picea > Picea sitchensis. The sequence goes on from SNQJ01S0001283.1 coordinate 253,089, forward strand.
TTTCATTCATTCATTCATTTATTCATCACAAGCTTGATTCTCTCTTATGATAGCAGGGTCTTATTGTAGACAACAATATTCAGGGTTGAATCACATCATTCAGACACTTGTTTTCAGAGGTGTTGATCTATCTTTGATAGTCTGTGTAGACTTGTCTGTTTGTAAATTAGTTTTCATAACTAAAAAATGCTATTGTGCAGAGTCGAGTGGGAAACAATCTGTGGCAAGCTAATCCATCTTTTAGAGTTCAATTTTGGTTTTCTGTCAAAGGTCCTTTTGTATGTTCCATTGAGGATGTCTAAGTTTGACTTTGGTCCAAAATTTTTGCATGAGATTCTGTAAAGAAAATGACTCTTTGGTGAATTTGAATGAAATAAAGGATTGTTTTATGCCTTATCTGTCTTGATTATCATCTTGGTGACTTTACTTCTATATTTACATTTATTTCAGCAACTAATATGTTCAAAAAATTACATAAAAAGTAAATTTCCAGCAAGCTTTTTATTGAAAAAAGACTAGCCTAAGCACTCGTAATTAATACTTGTGAGTTAGGATGCTATTTTTTTTTTGCTATAAACATAGGGTGATATTCCTGTCTACTTTTCTTTAGCCAAGAAAGGTCTGAAAATGCTTGAGTAAGATCATGTTGAAATTACTAAGACAACTGAGAGAGGGGGGGTGGGGGGTGGGGGGTGGGGTGAATCAGTTGTTACTGTGCTTAAACAGTTTTAGTCTATTAAACAATTCTTAAAATTTCTTCAAGTGATCATCAATATCATACAACATATGACCATCATAAATAATGAGCATCAATCAACCATAAGATATACACAGAGACAGATTTTTCACGAGGAAACCCGTAAAGGGAGAAAACCTCTTCTTCTTCGAAATCATAGGTAGTCTTTTAAGTTCTGTACATCATCTATAATTGAGCACCAACTCAATGTGAGGCTACTACCTCTATTTTACAAGCTCCAACTTGTTGAGAGCACTAACTCTTTGATTTATCTAGCACCCACTAGAAGGAAGCACCAACTCCCTGAGTATTCCAGCACCAACTGGATGAAAGCACCTACTTCCAGTTACACAGGCTCCAACCTGTATAACAGAGAACAAATGTTCTCCCTTGCACCACCCTGCCTCCCTAAAAATTCTCTGGCTACAACCAAATGGAAGCTACTACTCCCTTTTTTCAAGCACCCACTTGAACCTCTGAGGACAACAGTCCTCCCTAACACCTCCCTACCACCCTTGTTACAAATAAATGATTAAATAACCAACACACAGATAAATCAATTCTTACCACTTCTAAATTGTTCTGCAATTCTTCTATGCTACACTACTCTTCTTCTCTGTACATATTTGGCTTGACTTGCTGTCTCTGTCTATCTATTCTTTCTTTGTCCTTCTCATCCCTTTTGATATGTGCGCATTCTGCTCTCTCCACCTTTTCTTTTCTGCTCAACCTCTGTTCCTTCTATATGAGATTTTCTTCACTCTGTACATTCTGTAGTTTTCAATTCTACAGTTCAACTCATTTTTCCAGTCCGAACAGCCACAGAGCCACAATCTCTATGTTCTTCTTTTTTCTACAACCACGATGTTCGTTACACCTCAAATCATCTTCAACCAAAAACATCTCGGCTACAAAAATGTTAAAATATCAAGAATCATAAATCAGTTTTGCTAACAGATTTCTAACTGTTCAAATAATTGTGAGATGGAGCACTAGCCCTCCGATCATATTCAAGTTCACCTGCACCGTTGGATGACTTTATTAGTCTTGCATTCATTTCGACATTCCTCTCTTTGGCATTTTAGGATTTGTGTGAACAAGTGTCACGACACTCCATGTCGCTATCCCTGAAGAGGATCTTGGTTGATATAGCTCTTTTCCTCTATCTCTCGCTGATGTGACCAATGGTTGTGACCAAGGTCTACACAAATAAATCTTTTTCACATTTCTCATTTCGGCATTTCAGGACTTCGCATGTCGTGTGGTAGAGTTTCTTGACGCTCCATGTCCCGATATCGGAAGCTCTGAAATGGAGTCGGATCAACGGTCCACACTCTAGATGATTTGACGATCCAGATCTCTTCACGATTTCGCATATCACGATTTTGGGGTTCGCGACTTCGGGACTCCTATGGTAGGCATTCTTGACATCTCCATCTTCTGATTTCTGAAACTTTGAAGTGATCGAACGGATCAAATAACCCCCTGAGATGGACGATTGACGGGATTTCGAAGTTTTGCCTTTTGGCGTTTCGGCATTTTGCATTTCGCGATTTCGACATTCTTGTTGTTCAGTGTTCTTGACAATTCAAAGTCTCAGTATCTGAAACTCCGAAATGGAGTTTACATCGGGGTTTCGCATTTCACGAATTCGAGAGGTTAGGGAACCCCGTTCCTTTGACTTCCTAGTCAGCGAAATGATGATCTTTCACCACATGTCCTATGGACCCAACGATCCAGATCTTATCAAACTTTATGGGCCTTCGTCATGCCTAATCAATGGTTCAGATCAATCCTCGATCTGAAGGCTGAGGATATTTCGCGAATTCGCATATCACGAGTTCGGGACTCCTGTTGTAATGATCCTTGACATTTCTATCTCCTGATATCCGAAATCCCGATAGCCAAAACTTCGAAATGGAATTTGACCAACACTTTGATCTTGTCATGCGAGCATTTTTGCGTTGTTGGTCTTCCTGAACTTATCTCATGTTCATGTTTTTCCATCGAAGCCATAAATGACAGGAATACTCTGATCTTGTCATCAATGACAAGAATACTCTGCCTGTTAAACATGCCAACCATCATACTCTGCCTTTTGTCTGAAAACATGTCAACAGATCATTTCATATCTTTTCCTCAACATTCCCTTTCTATTTCCTCGTCTTTTGGGATTTTGGGCTCATTGACCCCAAAAAGGTGTTGTACTTCATTTCATTGGAAGAAGGGACTAAAGGCCCAGAGGTGGTGTAGCTAGAAAAAGTTAGAATCCAATCATTATCCTTCCAGATGCTCTCCCTAAGGTCCTGATAACAATGAAACATTTCTCCATAAAAATCAAGGACCTTTTAAAACACATAATTAATAAATGTCTCACTTGATGAGGGAATGCATTCGTGGTGTTATTCACTTTCCATTACACATGGAACTCAATGTGTTCCTAACTCCAAGTGGCATTGTGGTGCTCTTTATTTTCCATTGCACATAGTACTCAATGTTCAAACCTTAATAAATTAAAGGCAAGGTCTTGGAAAAATGTTGCATTGCAAACGAAGGATGCAACACACCCTCCACAAAGGCACCCATAAATGAGACAATACAAACCCTTGATATGTCAAGAAATCCATGCCCATAAGTCTTCCCCCAATCCACCTCATACTCATCACATGACCTAGATAGAGTCCTCTTCAGAAACATTCCTTGACTCGGAGATTGACTTACCCAATAGGGAACCATGACACCCCTCCCATACCTAAATTAGGAAAAACTTATAAGGTATTTGAGCATTTGTTTAATTTGAAAAGGGGGGCTTTGATGCACATGTCCGAGCGGTTCTTGTATTATATGTCAATTGGGTTTAGCCTGGATGGTAGGGAGAAATAATTGTTAGCCTCCCTACCCAGGTTCAATCCCTATAAGTAACATGTTTGAGCTCTTAATTGAGATATTGTGGTGCTGGAAAGGATCTCTTAATTGAGATATTGTGGCACTAGAAAGGAGCTCTTAATTGAGATATTACAACGGTGGAAAGGCACCAACAACCTCACTCTTGCCTTCATTCTTACAAAGAGGTCAACTTTCTTCCATATATATCTTCTAAATGTTTACAAATAGTGTTAATTAATTACAACTATCAACTATGCATTGAAATAAAGCCAAACAAATGTTAAAAAAATAATATTTTAGATTGTATTTAAAGTGCATCATAATCTAATTTTTATCTTGACGTCGATCTACATTTAGGGTTTCAGCCTTGAAACCATCCTCTCTCTCTCCCACTTCCGCAACCATGGAAGCTGAGGGAGGGGGGCTCTCGGCCCCCTCCTACAGTTCTGTCACCGCCAAGGAGCACGGCTCCAACCACTCCAAATGACTGACCTTCGAACTCTCAGATGGCATGCAACAGATAATCTGGGAGGAAGAAATGTCGAAGGAGAAGCCGATAGAAATTGACCCAGAAGCCAGTCACCCAAAAACATCTCACACTTGGGAACCCGAAAAATGCATCCCGCAAGCCTCAATCGCTCCTAAATATATCATCATCTCTCCAAGAATAGAAGATCAAAAACAATACATGAGGGATTTCTCCCTGGTAGGGAAATTCCTGGGGCTATGGCCTTCGGAAAAAGACCTTGTCAAATGGATTCAACACTGGTGGAAGCCCAAGGGTCACTATGACCTCCAACTTGGATCAAAAGGCTTCTTTACAATCATACTGCACAACTTGGAGGATAGAAATCGAATCTTTGAAGGAGGGTCATACTTATACAACTCGACAGGCCTTTTTCTATGCTTCTGGACAGAGAGATTCAGCCCGGAAAAGGAAGACTTCACCCACACTCTGGTTTGGCTGAGACTATATTCACTCCCACAGGAATTTTGGCTGGAAGAGATCCTCGCAGGAATCTGTAACACCATTGGCATCTACGCTGAAGCCTCGAAGGAGACAAGACAACGAAGGTACATTGATTATGCCTGCATTTGTGTCTATTTGAACATTTCAAAACCCCTCCTCGGTGCCATTACCCTAAATTATCAAGATGATGAATGGTCCCAAACTCTAGATTATGAGCACATCCCCTTTCGTTGTCTCAAATGCCACGAGCATGGTCATCTCTTCTGTAAATTCCCTTTAAATAACCCCACCAAACCTTCTCCAGAAGATCTTGACAAATCCAAGAAGAGTTTCACCCAAATCACAGGTCGACGTAGACATCAAGCTAAGAAACCACCAGGCCCCCCTTGGACCCCCAAACAAGAATTCCTTCGAAGCCCTTCAAACCCCTTCGGATACCCCCTCCTCTTCAACCAACCCTCTGACAACTCCTGCAACCGGTCAAAACTCCACCAATCCCAACCCCCCTGCCCCAGCTTCTTCGCAGCCACCAACCATGGATACCTCCCTTCTTGTGAATCTTGGACTAGAAATGGGAGATCCAGACATCAGCCTAGAGGATCAAGAGCTAGAAGGTATATATATGGTGCATCTGGAGAAAGCCTACCGCAAGCAGCAACTGTATACGATACCAATGGACCAGCTACGCAAAGTACACAATTTTTTTCTCAACTCTTCGGCAGGAGGATCAGCCTAAGCTAGTATGAATCTATGAATACAAAAAGGCACCTCAAAGGAACAATTCAAACCCACAAAAGATGAAAAAAAGAGAGGTAGAAAACCAAAACACCAACTTATTCAAGATGTCGATAATTTTCTTCTCAACTAGGGTCAAATCCATTTGATCTCAAATATTTTCCCTCCCCTCCAACCCCCATCGTCCTCATGACTATGTTCTCTTTGAATATAAGGGGCCTTAACGTAAAAACCAAACAAGGTTTGCTCAAATAAATAATCAAGAAGGAACAACCAGATATACTTCTTCTGCAGGAAACAAAGTGTGTGGGAGAGGAAGCTTACTTTACTCTTCAAAAATGTTGGAAGCAAGCCCAACATGTGGAAGTGGATGCCAGGGGGGCATTTGGTGGCCTAGCGATGCTCTAGAATCCAACCACAATTTTACTTGATAGTTTTTTCACCTCTAAATGGACCATCACAGCCTCCTTTCGCCTTATTGGATCGAACAAACAAGGCTACATCACAAATTTCTATGGACCCCCTAGACCAGGAGACAAGGAATCCTTCCTCCATCACTTGGACCAGATAGCCAACCACATCGACTCCCAAATATGGATCCTCAAGGGAGATTTCAATATGATCACAGGGCTGGAGGAAAAAAAGGGGGGCACACGCACTTTGGGAAATGACAGTGAGATTTTCAATCACACCATTGGCCTTCTGAAACTCATTGATGCAGGAACAGAAAATGGGCCCTTCACATGGTCCAACAGACACTCGGGAGCTCAGCACATCTCCAACAGACTAGACCGATTCCTCCTTTCAAAATCCATAATGATGGATGGCCTCACTTGGAATTCCACGGTCATCGACACCCCGGGGTCGGATCATTGGCCAATACTATTGACTATCAACATCAGTGGTACCCCAGGCAGAAAACCCTTCTACTTTGAAAAATTCTGGTTGACACACCCAAATTTCCAAGCAAACATCAAGCAATGGTGGGAAGAAGCGGCCATCCAAACAGAGACCCCGATGTACCGATTCCAACAAAGGCTAAAAAACCTCAAACAACATCTAAAATCCTGGAATAATTCCACCTTTCGCGACATATTTCAAGCATAGGAAAGTCTCAATAAGCAAATGCAAATCCTCCAACAACAGATCAGATCCCAAGGCCTTACGAAAGCCCTAAAGAAGCAGGAAACTCTACTAAACAACAGATCACAGAAAGAAGGGCACAGGAAGAGATACTCTGGAGACAGAAATCTCGCATCCAATAATTAAAAGAGGGGGAAAAAACACCAAATTTTTCCACAGATCCATGGTTCAGTGGTGCCAAACAAATCGCATCACTCACCTCATCTCAGAACAAGGAACAGAATTCAACAACACGCTGATATAGAAAAGGAAATGCTCTCTTACTACAAAAATATTCTAGCGGAACCCCCAGTAGATCGCTCATGGGCTATCAACTCTATCCTCAAGAAAATTCCCAAGGAGGTCACCAAAGATAAAAATGAGGCACTCATGAAACCGATCACTCAGGAGGAGGTTGATCAATCTCTTAAGGACACCTCGCTGGGAAAAGCTCATGGGACGGATGGGTTCACTTTCGATTTCTTCCACTACTGTTGGGGCATCATCCGCGAAGATGTTTGGGAAATAATCGAGGACTCTAGAAGATTCAGGAAGGTTCTCCAAGCCCTCAATGCGACCTTTCTCACCCTCATACCCAAAGAAAACAACACTACTTCCCCCTCGCACTTTCGTCGCATTTCCCTCTGCAATGGAATCTACAAAATCCTAATGAAGATCATTGCAACATGCCTCAAACCTATTCTACCATTCATAATCTCCTCGGAACAATCCGGATATGTGGAGGGCAGACAAATCCTGGACAGCATAATCTTGGCTCACGAAGTAATCCACTCTCTACACTCAACCAAAACTCAAGGTATACTCCTAAAACTGGATCTCTCTAAAGCCTTTGATAAGTTAATCTGGAGCTATTTAAGCTCAACTCTCCTCACCTTCAGCTTTGATCCCAATTGGGTCTCCTGGATTGTCAACCTCACCTCTTCAGCCGTGTTTTCCATCCTCATAAATGGAATTCCCTCAAAACCTTTCTCCCCCTCAAGAGGAATAAGGCAAGGGGACCCGCTCTCGCCCTTCCTTTTCATCCTTATGGCAGAAGGGTTGAGTCGCACTATCAAAGCAGCCATCACAGATAACTCCCTCTAAAACCTCACCCCACATGGAATCTCTCCCCCCATCTCTCACAGCCAATTTGTGGATGGCATACTTCTAATGGGAATGTCTACAGCTAGAGAAGCCTTACGCTTCAGATCTATCATTGACCTCTTCTGCGAGGCTTCAGGCATGGAGGTGAATATGACAAAATCCCAAATATTCTTCTTCAACACACATTTTGAGATCCAAAACCACCTCACTCAAATCCTGGGATTTATACGTAGTGTTCTCCCTTCCATCTACCTGGGTTTCCCCTTATTTATAACCCACTCAGAAATGCATCATGGGACTCCTTGATGTCCAATGTTCGAAAGAAACTTTCCCTATGGACCTTTCGCTCCCTCAATCTTCCTAGTCTCCTCATCCTCCTCAAATCAGTTCTTCAAGCCCTCCCTGTCTACGCTTTCTCTGCTCTAGCGTCCCCAAATTTCATCCTCAACACCTTAATAAATATTCAACAAAGATTTTTATGGCAGGGCACCAAAGAAGGGCGCAAAATAACCCTAGTAATCTGGAAAAAAGTCTGTAATCCAAAGACAACAGGGGGCCTCGGCCTTAGAGACCCAGCCATACTCAACAAGGTTCGCAGTGCTAAAATTTGGTGGAGATGGTTAAAGAGACCTCAAGATCTTTGGGCATGTCTTTGGAGGAAAAAATACACTCCCACAATCTCGGAAAGAGAGCTCATCAGGTGGAGTGGTCAGAGCCCAGGCTCGTTCATCTGGAACATGGCCAGGAATAATCGGGGACTCATCACAGACCATTATTTCTAGGAACTGCGGAGTGGGTCTTCGGATGTCTTTTGGAGTGACTCTTGGAAACAACTCCCAACCCTGAATATAGATCTGAATCTTAGCGCCTTCATCCCCTTTATGACTGCAGTAGGACTCCGCAAAGTGGCGGATTTATGGAACCCAAATGTCCCAAGGGAAATCTGGTGCACCTGGAAAAACTTCGACGAGGACCTGAATATACCTACAGAGTTAATTCTCCAACCTCTGCAGGATCATCTTGATTCAAGGAAAATTTTAAGTCAACAAGGGGATGACATCCTCAGATGGGGACACTCCACCACAAGTACCTACAACATTCAAGAAGCTTACCACCTAAAAGTAGGACACAAAACCTTACTATGGGAAGAGGTTTGGGGCAAGATATGGGACTATTATTTAAGGTTCCCTCCTACTATTATAATAAGGCTTTCTTATATAAGTAATTTGTGCATGCCCTTCTCAAGAATATTGAACCAGCAGGGATCTACCACGATAATGAAATGATGTAGCTTGGGTGCATCAAGGCCTTATATGAGCACTCCTCAACTCGCCTTAAATGCAAAATCCTGACCGAAAATCAGCACCTTCCTCTGGCTAGTTGCGCACAACAGCATTCTCACCTGGGATAAATTAAGGAAAAGGGGTTTCATCGGTCCTTCCTGGTGTCAGTTATGCAGCTCATAGGAGGAAACTTAAAATCATCTCCTAAACATGTGCACCTATAGTTCATCCATCTAGGATCACAACGCCATCCTTATGAGAACCATGGACAGGAATCGCACAGGGCTTCGGGAAACTATAGCAGGATGGTGAAGCTTGATTTTTCAATCCCCCATCCTCAATAGAATATGGCAGTTGTTACCGGGATTCATTGTCTAGAAAATATGGAAAGAAAGGAACAGACGAACCTTTAAATCAGTTACCAGGACTTGGCAAGAAGTGTGGACTACAATCCACTCCAACATCAACGAAACAATCTCTTTGGATCCCTGGACGGATCAAGATCTAAACTTCCCACTGAATGAGCATCACATCCTTAGCACCTAGCTACTCAATCTCCACCCCACCCCCGCTGGGCCTTCTACCATTGTTTGTCGTAAGCTTATCCCCACTCAATGGGAAGCTTCGCCCATAGGTTGTCACAAACTCAATTTTGATGGGGTCTCCAAAGGGAATCTGGGACCTACAAGCTATGGAGCAATCATCTGCAATAGCAAAGGGGAAATCCTCCATATCATGGTAGGAAATCTTGGGCACAACACCAACAACGCTATGGAAATATGGGGCCTCCTTTGTGGTCTACAAGCGGCCACAGAGCAAGAGCTTTTCCCCATCATCCTCGAAGGCAACTTTCAAATTGTCATAAATCTCCTCTCACATCTCCTTCATGGGGCAAACCCAGAGAAAATTTCTCCAAGATGGAGACTTATGAATGGGCTTCTCATAATCAAATCCACCCTCTAGCCTCACTGGGTAATCCTTCCCTCCCATGTACGAAGAATGGAAAATCAAGTTGTTGATTTGTTGGAAAATTTCGGTGTCGAGCTGGAGGAAGGAGTCCTCTCGTGCTCCCCCATATCTAATCCTTCCCATCCCACATTCATCGTCTGCAGGAACATAGATAACATCGAGGATCGACCCCCGGATGGGGTGCTTCCGAGCTCTTTGCGTGAACACACCACGGGGAGGCCACCTGGCCAAGCAGCTAGCCACCTGGTGTCCGATCAGTCCTATCACCCCACTCTAGTCACCTCATGGATTTAAATCTTCTGTGGCCACCTTTCAATCTTCAATCAAAACCAGCAAGCCACACAAATTGGAAGGTCTGCGACATGGGAGTCTTCATGTCGGCGTGCAAGATGCTTCCTCAGTCACTTCTACTCCTCCATACTGGCTTTCCTAAAGCCGAGCTCACATGCACTCAACCTCATTCGCCCCCCCACAGTTTTCATTACCAGACTTCCCTGGTTCTCCTTTTCTCCAGGCTCACGCTCATTATCTCGTGTGACCTCCATTCGGACTCTCGGAATTCATGCTCGCACTTCTCCTTTCTAGAATTGTCGACCCTTTGTGTCTTCCTCCCCAGGTCGTCAGCTTCTTTCCTCATGCCCTGCCTTAGAGGCAAGTCCAAATGAGGTGTTGCCTGGTATGCGGATAGGGGAAGGGAGCCACCTACCCCAGACCCTCCTCCTGAAGCCAAAAACCTCCCTATCTTGGCTCCTGTCACTGCGCCTTCCCCCGCTCAACCACTCCGCGAGAACACCCCTAACCTCTCCCCACTCTCGAACCCCTCCGCCTTTCCCCGCCAACCACCACGAACACCCTAACCTCTCCCCACTCTCTAACCCCTACACCTATAGACTCGGAAAGTGGTTTGATACCCTCGAACTGTTGAGTTTTTCACCTCCCTCCCCCTCCCCCACCTCGATGGACTCCACCTCCTCCCTCCCCCTTTCGCCACCCCCCACCACCTCTAATCCTGCCTTCTCTCCCTCCTCCTCTTCTGACTCTCCCTGATCCTGCCTCGTTTGTGACAAGTGCGATGATTGAGCAGCAGTAATGGACACATTGAGTGACCTCAAAAGGGACCTGGGGGAGGTCAAGTCAGTTATGCTTGACATGCAGAATAGGGACGTTTAACGCTGGAACCACGTGGACACTCTGATGTCCTTCCTTCAGGACCTCTGGCAAGCTATGGTGGATTGCGACAAGGAAAAATCACAGGCGCGCCAAGTCTACACCAGGCCAAGGCTCAGACTAGGTTTTTAAATGATTTCTTATTTCAAGTTTCTATCTCCTCTCGTTTCCCGACAGCCATGGAAGGTTGGCCTGTGTTTTTCTTTAATTTTAAATGTATCTATCAACACTTCGCCCTGCGTGGCTTCGAAGCTTTTTTTGCATGGCACAATTTCATTTTTTGGACAAATGGCAGTGGTGGTTTCCCAGAAGGGCACCGCTACCACCTAGGATTATGGACAAATGGCAGCAGTGGTTTCCCAAAAGGGCATCGCTGCCACGTATGACAATGATCTACAGATAGTTGTAATTTTTTTACAGAATTCAATACAAACTCTAACTTATAAAAAGAAAAAAGTGTATCATAATCTTGATTAATTAGGAATATATGATTAGAAAAAAATCAGAACTTAGAAAAAATAAAATGCAACAATTTTGATCATTTTTTAAATTTTAAATTTTAGGTTTAAACAAAAAACATTGAAAATTATTATAAAAAAAAAAACATTAAAAAAACATACATTAAAAAAGTTTAAATAAACAAGAGTTGAAAAAAATCTTGATACTTCATAACTAAATTTCAAAATATCAAAAATTTACATTAAAAAAAATGTTTCACCAATAACACCATTTTCTAAAATAGGGATAAAAACAATCACTAAATGTGACCTCTAAAGAAAACAAGTGTTTTGTGGCAGCGTAGTCCCTACCAAGTAGATTTGGAAATGGAGATGATAGTTGGCACCTTATAATTATTGATGATGATGATTATTGACATCTACTGAAATCAATCAGTATAGACACGTTAAAATATGGAGATAGACGAGGATAATTGTTTAAAAAAACTAAAATTAACAATATGCTAAGTAAAGGCTAATTAAAATAGATCTTTAACAATAAACAAATCAAAGTTTAAATATGTAAAATTAAATGAGAATTAAAAGAAAAAATTATTAAAACTTATGTTCAATTGTTTTTTAAAAATCAAATGATAAAAAAAATTTAAATATTAAAACTTATGTTGAAATTTCATTGAATACATATACACTAAGACATTAAAAATATAACTTATATCTTAATTTACAATTATTGAAAAACAATCCACCCACAAATACATGCCAGGAATAAAGTAATTAATATGAAATAGAATATTCACATAAAGTAATATGAAACGTAAAATGTAAAGAATATATCTAATAATATAATCTCCCGTAAATCGTGGTTTAATGTGTTTTAATGGGAGATGTCCTCGAGGTTTTCGCTTATTAATGCCAATCTTTTCGAACATATGTGGTGAGTTGTCACTAATAAAAGCATAATTAATGTGCATTGGGAAGGGCGCGAAGGTGGCAGGGATGGAAGGGAGCGATAAATGCTTTGAAACTTTTGTGAACCTGGTTAGAGTGAAGCTTGTGAGTTCAAGGAGTCTGGGGTCGAACTGTAGATCATGGAAGTTTTGGGTGCAAGATGTATATCACAGAAAACGGGGCATGAGAGTTCGATAGCGCTAACCCGGAAACCCACGGTCATAAAATTGGCTAAGTATGGAAAGGGACGATGGTCGATCAGACTCATGATGTGAGGATATAGATGGAGATGAGGATCTGTCAGTCTGCCAACCCGAAAACCCGCGATCATAGAAATGTGACTAAGTATAGAACCAAAAAGGGATAATAGAGCGGAAGAAGAAAAGGGAAAAACAGGTAAGCATAGAAGAGGGAAAAGAAAGGGAGAAAAGAACTTTATCCCTCACACAACAACATCTATTGTTTGCTTATTAATGCCAATCTTTTCAAACCTGTGTGGTGAGTTGTCACTAATAAAAGCATAATTAATGTGCATTTGGAAGGGTGCGAATGTGGTGGGGATGGAAGGGAGCGATAAATGGTTTGAAACTTTTGTGAACCCGGGTAGAGTGAATCTTGCGAGTTCGAGGACTCTAGGGTCGAATTGTAGATCATGAAATTTTTGGGTGCAAAATGTATATCACGGAACACGGGGCATGAGAGTTCAATATCGCTAATCCGAGAACCCGCGGTCATAAAATTGGCTAATTATAGAAAGGGAAGGCGGTCGGTCGGACTCGTCATGTGAGGATATAGATGGAGATCAGGGTATGTCACTCCGCCAACCCAGGAACCCGCAATCATAGAAATGTGACTAAGTATAGAACCAGAAAGAGATAATAGAGGGGAAGAAGAAAAAGGAAAAACGGGTAAGTATAGAAGAGGGAAAAGAAAGGGAGAAAAGAAATGTATCCCTTACACAACAACATTTAGTCTGATAATTATCAAGCGATAGAAACACATTAACTATGGGAAAAACATTTTCAACTATGTAATATACTTTGAGCTCGACAAAGTCAGGTTCAAGTTTAAAGAGAATTTGTTTATATTTATTTCAATATTATTCATATTATTTTATTTTAATAGTATTTTTGTGGCCCAAATGTAAACCATGTTCCAATTTGAAGGTTGTTTCGGCTCGCAAACTTTTCTCAAACCCATAAGCAATAGACAAAAAATATATGACTTAACATTTTTATATGCAAGCATATTCTCAAATATAACAAGTTGTAATATATGCACAATATTAAACAGGAACATGACGTCAACACATAAGTTGTCATGTTGTATATGTCCACTGATTTGTTGTCTTTGTTAGAGGGCTAGTGGCCACAAAACTATGTCCTACTTGAATCTAATACCCTATCACAAATTATTCTTGCATGTAAAATGTAAGTAACGAAAGATACAGATGCCGCAATAGAGTAGATTTTGTTTAAATGGAAGTATTGGGCAGGGGAAAAAAAACTTATCGTGCATTTTTAATTATGGATCAAAGAGCCTCTTAAATTCTTGTAGAAAGAGGTTGAATTCATCTATCAATAGTTGTACAAGAAAATGAGTTAATTTAAAAAAAAAATACAAAATTCAATAAAACAATATTAAACATTAAAAAACACCATAAATTTGCACTCAACATGTTAACTAATATGTATCCATGGAAATTATTTAAACCTTTTTTAAGATTACAAAAAATCAATAAAACAATGTTAAACATTGTAAAACACCGTAAATTTGTAAAATGTGGGACCTTTAAAGAAGTCTCTCGAATGAAAGTAAAATAGATAATAGAAAATGGAAGATGTTTTTAAATTTTCTTGTAAAAAGTAAAATAGATAACAGAAAATGGAAGATGTTCTTAAATTTTCTTGTAAAAAGAGAATTCTTGTTAATGGACCAGCAGATGCAGACATTCGTATATGTAAATTAAATAAATAGAACTTTCTCATATCCATCATAGCAGGGATAATGATATCCGATCACATAAAAATTAAAAAAAAAATTATCCGCATGCAGGAGAGAACTTTGACACCATGATACATGGGCAACAAAAAAAATATAATGATACAACAACCTCAAATATTTTATATTCAGATAATCTGGGTTACAAAATACAGTAAAGATTATTTCCCAAAATAGCTCTCTTGGAATTTGTAAAAATATATATAGTTCAGTACATATTCTCTGAAATTTAAATGTGTTTGTCATAATGACTAGGATTGGGGCTCCCGCAGACCATAATGCAAATATGTACAAGAATCAAGCTTGTAGAAAGAAGAAAGTGGTCGATGGAAGATAGCAAGACCTGGCAAGAAGAAAGAGAAAATTTCCAGTCCTCGGTTAAACCTTTCTATTTAAAGAGGTAGAGTAACTGGATGAAGACATTGACAAAGACAGAAGAATGTGATCAGTATGAACTTACTATGATGGTATCTCATGCATTGTTATTTGCTCGTTGGTGTCCTTTTATGGATTTCCTCGGCGGTTATGAGAACCATCTCAACCATCCTTTGCCCTTCATTGGTAATCTTTTCGACATCCTTTTTGAACCACTCCTCGATGTAGCTCCTCATGGGCACCACGTTGATTTCATACTGGATTTTTATATTGAAGAGTTCGTTTTTCAAGTCCCTTAGATCAATAGATATGTTGCGCAATGCTTCTTCAATATCTTGGTTTTTAATCGAATAATCAACTAGCCATTTTTTCACGTCATCTTCACCATATTCAAGAATGCCATAGAAATTTTCAAATGATAGTCCTTTATAAATCTCAACTTGTTCATCAAATGATTGTTTGGTTAAAAACAATGAGTTGAATATAAATTTCAGGTCTTGGACTTCATTGGTGCTTCCAGCTAGATCTATCTCAGCTAGCTTCTTGAATAGTTTGTCTCTTCTATATATGGCTTGGCTACATGCTTGAACGATACCATTCAGGTTTTTTACCTTTTCTTTCCAGCATGTGTTTAGTTGGTTTATTCGATCTGGGGAAGGGAGATCCTCCTCTCTTCTTCTCAATTATGTCATACTAGTAACTTTAACATCAAATGGTACACCTGCATCGAGGTAGAAACCTTATTCATTTTTCAAATATGCTTGCAGATACTCATGAAAATCATGTGCTCTTGTTCCAAAAGAGACTATACTCTTTGACATCTCCCAAGCTTTTGTTATTAATTTCATCCTTGTCTTTATATTCTTTTCCACATAGCCTTGGGCTGATGTGAGAAGGGTTGTTGGTCCTTTTAAATTTTTTGCAGGTGTGGTAGGCTCAATCATTGCTAAAGGACTAGCCAATAGTGGAAGGGGCATTAGAGCTCCCTCCAATTCTTTGATTCTCTCCTTTAACTTGATGTTCTCTGCTTCAAGGTCGTTAATAGAGTTGTCTAGAGCATCTCTAGTTGCTCAGTGTATCTGGAGATTTGGGAAGGTTGCATGTTCTGTAGGTTAATCTCTGAACGAGATTTCACTTTCTTATTCTTTACATCTCTCTTTTCAATAACCAATTTTTTGGATTTGCTATCAAAAATAGCGCTCTGAAATGCAAAAGAATCTTCTTCGTCGAAGGTATCGGTCCCAATTATTTCCATCTGAGGCTTTTGGGGATCAGTGCTCTCTAGTTGGTCATCGTCAAGGAACTTTTTGTCAATGTCAATTTCTAGTTCCATATCTTCGAGGGAGAGATCATGGATATCACTTTCTCCCCTCGGTCCCTCCTCTTCTTGCACAATTTGTTTTTTTTTTCTCGCGGGAAGTTTATGAGAACTTTGAATTTTTCTGGAGGGAGGGTTCTTATATCCTCCTCTACCTAAAGAACTATGTGTGACTTTCTTACTTGGGTAGGCCGTTGGAGCGTTTCTCTAAGATGTTGTAGTCTTGGGTGTGGCAGTCGGGGATTGCGCACTTTTCTCACTCGGACCTTTTCGTTTCTTCTTGTACAACTCATTGGTGTTGAGTATTGTCTCCAAGTCATCGGTGTCATGAGCAGGACTGCCTGACACTTTATCTTCATCTTCATTCAGGATAGTATTATTGAAATAATTGTTGAAACCGATAGCCAATAGGTGTTTTACAAAAATACCATTAAGGTCGAACCCTTTTAATTTTTCAATATATTTCAAATTGAGGTTGTGGAAGTGGCCCACGAATTTGTTAATCTTGTTCATATTCCTGAGTATGAAACCCTCGACTTTCCAAGGTAGCGGCATGAATTGATTTTTTCTCTTTTCATGGAAAAAATGCAACTAGTAGGTGTACTGCCTTGCTATCTCAGGAAGAAACATTGTATCAGATATGTGACATGGAAGGAATGAAGGATTTTCTTTGTATCCAAAAATCCTTATAACATTATAGTTCTCCATTTTTTCTAGTGTGCCCTTCCTATCCAGGAAGTTGCTCGCCTAGTCAGACATCCAAGTAAAATCCTTTCCAAATATCATCCCTTTAAAAATTGAGACAAAATCACAAAAGACTTCATAAAAATGTTGGGAGGCCTTGTGTCTCCATAATGTCTAGTACCAAAAGGTTACTAGGTCAAATTCGCATTTTACTTCTTATACAGAGATAATTTGGGGAATGGACAGCAATGCGTTATCGCGGAAATTAAAGAAAATGACTTAAATAATTTCTTCAGCCTTTTGTATTGCAATAATTGGGAAGATATTTCAATGGAAATCAACTTTCCCCAATCGAAGATGGCTTGTTTCTTCACCGTAAAATATAAAATATAAAGAATCATCCGAGATATATTGGTTGTACTTTCTTGTCCCGTTCTCCTCATGAAAAACCATGCAATTTCCCGGAAAGGGTTTTTGAATGCACTAACCTGTAATCTAGTGATGTCCTCGGGGACGGTCGTTGGGTCCTCTAAGAAATCCGGTAAGAGGTCTAATCCATTATCATGCTTATTTAAGAAATCCCTGCAATCCTCGCCCTTGAAAGTAAGTGTTGGCTCGGGAATTCTTAACATCTTTTGAAATACTTGAGGCGATAGGGAGACTCGAGAATGGTCCCGCAACTGAATATTCTGTTGGTTCAGAATATAATTTTTGGTGCACCAGGTGACCAACTCCTTATAGTCAAAAAATCCGGCGACACAACCTACTCACGCAATTCCAGACGTCCAGATAACTTCCTTCTGGGTAGAAGGGGATGAGTAGTAGTAATAAGCTCTAGACCACTGAAAACTTTGGTCCTTGCGCCCAAAAATATTCAACGTATCTCCACAAAAATGTTGTCGAGCTGCAGCTATAAGGTAATGAGAACGTTCATTTTCTCCTGATAGTATTTAAAATGAACGTTGGAGGATGATAATATAATCTCCCGTAAATCTTGGTTTAATGTGTTTTAATGGGAGATGTCCTCGCACTTTTCTCTTATTAATGCCAATCATTTTGAATCTATGTGGTGAGTTGTCACTAATAAAAGCATGATTAGTGTGCATTGGGAAGGGCGGGAAGGTGGCGAGGATGCACGAGAGAAAAAAATGCTTTGAAACTTTTGTGAATCTAGGAGCCCGGGAACCCGCAAATCTATCACAACAGGGGGTGAAGAATCGACTAAGTATGGAAAGGCAAGGCATAATTCCTTAAAAAAACTAAAATAGACAACAATTTTTTCCAATTCAAGATCCACACAAAACAAAATTCAGATCCCATAATATTCACCTCTACCAATTCGATAGTAGGGAGGTTGATTTGGTAGATCGAACTATCGGTCAGTTCAGGCGACTGGGGTGCATCTGGGGTGCCTGTGAGAAAATATAATGCGTTGATGAAGATTTGTTTGTATTGCAACATGTGAAAGTAATTGTCTCCTGGTAGTATTTAAAATGAACACCGGAGGATGATAATATAATCTCCTGTAAATCTTGGTTTAATGTGTTTTAATGGGAGTTGTCCTCGAGATTTTCTCTTATTAATGCCAATATTTTCGAACCTGTGTGGTGAGTTGTCACTAATAAAATCATAATTAGTGTGCATTGGGAAGGGTGCAAAGGTGGTGGGGATGGACGAGAGAGATAAATGATTTGAAACTTTTGTGAACCCAGGAGTCCACGAATCTGTGAGAACAAGAGGTGAAGAATCGACTAAGTATGGAAAGGCGGGCCGATCAGACAGACTCAGACATAATCGACGTAGGTAGAGTGAAGCTTGTGATTTCGAGGAGTCTGGGGTCGAATTGTAGATAACAGAATTTTTGGGTGCAAGACTTATATCACGGAATACGGGGTATGAGAGTTCGATAGCACCAATCCGGGAACCCGCGGTCATAAAATTGGCTAAGTATGGAAAGGAACAACGGTCGGTCGGAATCATGATGTGAGGATATAGATGGAGATGAGAATCTTTTAGTCTGCGAACCCGGGAACCGGCAATCATAGAAATGCGACTAAGTATAGAACCAAAAAGGGATAATATAGGGGAAGAAGAAAAGGGAAAAATGGGTAAGTATAGAAGAGGGAAAAGAAAGGGAGAAAAGAACTTTATCCCTCACATAACAAAACTTAGTCTGATAATTGTCAAGCGATAGAAACATATTAACTATGGGGAAAACATTATGAGCTATGGAATATACTTGGAACTCGACAAACTCAGGTTCAAGTTTAAAGAGAATTTGTTTATATTTATTTCAATACTATTCATATTATTTTATTTTAACAGTATTTTTTGTGGCCCAAATGTAAACCATTTTCCAATTTGAAGGGTGTTTTTGGATCACAAATTTTGCTCAAACCCATAAGCAATAGACAAAATATATGACTTAACATTTTCATATGCAAGCATATTCTCAAATATGACAAGCTGTAATAAATGCACAATATTAAAGAGGGACATGACGTCAATACCTTTGTAGATGACAGTGGGCTAGCACAATGTTGCATTCTTACTGTGATGATGCCTTAAAAAAACTAAAATAACCAACATTTTTTGCCAATTCAAGATCAACACAAAAAAATCATCAGATCCCATAATATTCTCCCATTAATGTGTTTTAATGGGAGATATCCTCGAGCTTTTCGCTTATTAATGGCAATCTTTTCGAACCTGTGTGGTGAGTTGTCACTAGTAAAAGCATAATTAATGTGCATTCAGAAGGGGCAAAGGTGGCAGGGATGGAGGGGAGCGAAAAATGCTTTGAAACTTTTATGAACCCGGAAGTCTGTGAACTCGCGAAACTTTGAAGAATCAACTAAGTATGGAAAGGTAGGGAGGTCAGACAGACTCATCCTAGGTAGAGTGAGGCTTGCAAGTGCGAGGAGTCCGGGGTCAAATTGTAGATCGCAAAAGTTTTGGGTGCAAGATGTATATCACAGAACACGGGGCATGAGAGTTCGATAGCGCCAACCCGGGAACTCGCGGTCATAAAATTGGCTAAGTATGGAAAGGAACGGTGGTCAGTTGGACTCGTGATGTGAGGATATAGATGGGGATGAGGATTTGTTAATCTACCACCCCGGGAACCCGCGATCATAGAAATGTGACTAAGTATAGAACCAGAAAGGGATAATAGAGGGGAAGAAGAAAAGGCAAAAACGGGTAAGTATAAAAGAGGGAAAAGAAAGGGAGAAAAGAACTTTATCCCTCACACAACAACACTTAGTCTGATAATTATCAATCAATAGAAACACATTAACTATGGGAAAAACATTCTCAGCTATGAAATATACTTGGAGTTCGACAAACTATGGTTCAAGTTTAAAGAGATTGTGTTTATATTTATTTCAATATTATTCATATTATTTTATTTTAATAGTATTTTTGGTGGCCCAAATGTAAACCATGTTCTAATTTGAAGGGTGTTTTCATCTAGCAAAATTTTCCCAAACCCATAAGAAATAGACAAAATATATGACTTAACATTCTTATATGAAAGTGTATTCTCAAATATGACAAGCTTTAATATTTGTACAATTTGGATAAAGTATGTGGATTAGAGCTTTGTAACCATACCTCTTAGTCTTTGGACGTTTCACTTGTACTTGTCGATAGTTCTTGTGAACTAAAAAATATGTGTTGTAAATGACATAAACATATTTACCATGGCATAATAGAATAAATAATTGAGGATATTTGTTTCCTAAACATAGCAAGAGAATAATATATGAATCTTTACCTTTGGCATTGTCGTTGTGTTGATGTTTGCGATGATTGACTACTCATGTCCATGTCACTTGTCAATATTTTTCTGATACAAACATGTGTACATCGAACATCACAACAAACGAATATGAATATGCATTGTATATTGTTCATAATTGATATGGATGTGCATTAAGCACATGCATTGTATTTGATTTGGTACTACTGTTGGCATACATTTTGGAAGATTGTACTCCAACTTCCTCAGCTGTGGCACATAAGGCTCATCCTCATGTTCAATTAGTCTGTTTTTTTTTCAATGTAGCAATGCAAAGAATACAATGGAGATGAAGGCCAGTGGTTATGTAAGAACACATGTAAAAAATATGGAATACAATTTTACTTATTTCAAGGTAGCAACATGGAAAATAAAATTGACATGAAGATAAGTTAATATATATGAAGATATGTAGTATCTAAGAAAAAAGAAGTTGCAAATAAGTAGAATAAATATAAAAAGAAATGAAAAACAATGGAATATGGAATACGGGTAGAAGTGTGCACCTTTGTATGTATTCTTCTACATTTATGGTTAAGATTTCTTTGTCTTGTCCAGTTTTTTTGTTTGTTTCAATAAAGGAAAGTACAAAACACAATGAACATGAATGTAAGTTGGTATGTAAGGAAAAAACAAGGAATATGTACATATAGTAAACTAGAATCAAAGGAATAGAGTAACAGATAGTGTTAGAGGCATGTACCATTGTTTTTTTTATCCATGTCTGTGTCTATATAGAATTTTTTTCTGTCCAAAATCAATTACAAACCAGGAAAAACTAAGAAGTTGGATGATTCTAGCTGAATAATTTGGTTTTGTGCAACAAGTTAGCCAGAGATGTTTTGAGACATAGAAATATGATTTTGTAATATGATTGATGTATATTTCATAATTCAAGTACAATACTAATTGTATTGTGATCAAACCAGTATGTGTCTAAGATAAAGAGGTTGTATTGTGAAATGGACACATTTGACCATACATGGTCAATAAGTGTGTTTTGTACATGGTTTATCTTATCCAAAAGAAAGTGGAGACTGTAATTGCACACGTAGGTTTTCAATTCTTTTGTTCTGGCATTATTTTGTAGCATGTCAATATTGAAGTCTCCTAGAATGATAATGGTTTCATTCAAAAGTAAATGTTGTAATGCATTTGAAATAGCATTCAGTATGTTGGACAATGTTGCATGCAGAGCAGCATAGAGATTCAGTATTGCAATTTATGATTCATGGAAGATTATTTTTTCCAACACCATCTCAACATTGTTTTCTTCGAAATGCATATGCTCCAAAATTGTTACATGTTTTTTTACTAATATCATCACCCTGTGTGTAATGTAACCTGATATGCAATTGTGATTTGGAAATTCTTTTTGTTGCATGCATACTGTCATGTATGTTTCTTGCAAGCACAGAATATGGGATTGCATTGTGTCATAGTCATTGAGTATATCATCTATATGTGCATGTAGGTTGTGTGTGTTAAGTGAGAGAATTGATACAGATGAGTTTGTTTGTATGGATTGGTAATCATATTGTAGATGCCATGTTGCGCTAGTCCTAAGGTGTTGCATCTCAATATCAACTTTATGTTTGACTCTGAAGTTATATTTTGTAAGAGTGCTTAGCAAATACAAGGAGTCTATACTTCTGACACGGGACAACGTTCTGTATACAAGTCCATGTATTCGAATTTCAGTAGGGTCGAACACAACACTATCAAGTGTTATCCCTTGTGATCTGTGGACTGTACGTGCACATGCAAGTTTAATTGGAAACTGTTTTCGAATCTTCAATTGACTTGTATTTGCCGATGTTGACACTGGTTTTGATATTCGTAAGATAGGTGTCCAATCACGCATAGTGTTTGAATTATATAGATAAGCTAACTTGTTTGTTTGTCGGTGGCCAATATGTGGCTCATGGAACTTAATCCAGAGGACATCAATTTTTTTTGTTTTCGTATAAGCTTTGAGTATTCCATCTGCACCATTCACCAAGCCATCCTGTGAATCATAGTTGCAGGCATATATTTCAACTACCATGTCTAATTTCAAGACAAGTTGCAAAGGCAAAGTGGTTGTATGTTGATGACATTATACATTGTCATGGTTTTCTTCTTCGAGGTCAATTGAAATGATGATGATATCATCGCTAGGCATGAGCGATAGCATTTACCTGTTATGCATTACAACATCCCTATTCGTGTAGAACAGGTAAGGTAAGGGAAGGTTGGGTATGTTGGTGCAGGTCGCATGCACCTTGAATTGATATATGTTAAGTCATCACATGTTTGGTTGTTTGTCCGCATTCTATTCAGAATTGCAATAAATGTTTCATCTCTCTAACGCATTGTAGTATATAATTCAAAGTATTTTATATTGTCTTTCCAGAAGTCATGCGTCAATGTTTTCATATTGACCGTAGGTTGTTCAAATATCAAAGAATCTTGGATGGGTTGCGCCTAGTAAAAATCCCCACAGAATATCATGTCAATGTCCCCAAAGTATTTGGTGTGCACATGTTTTATGTTTCTCAGTCGATTGTCAATGGAATATAAGAAGCAACTTCCAATCAAAGATGCCTCATCTATGAAGACAAGTTGTAGTTCATCATAAATCTTAGACAAGGTATCTAACATTTCCTTGTTGAGTGGAAGAAAATGTGACTTGTTAAAAGGCATTAAAAATGCAGAGTGGATTGTTGTTCCACCTGCATTATATGCAGTTTTTCCTGTGTATGCAACTATTAGCCCCTTTGGTTTCATAGGGTCAGTCGAATTGTTTGAATCATAGATTCGTATAAGCATTTGGAATAGTGCTTTCGTTGTGAATGTCTTGCTTGTTCCCGCCCCGCCTGGAAGGAACAAGTGCACAGGAGTGTGCATGTTTAAGCGTTTTTTAATTGTAATGTCCTTTAGGATTGCTTGTTGTTCTAGATTCAACGGTCATCTAACTCTATAGTATTCCTTATTTTCAATAAAGAAAGGATGTTTTGTGACTTGAAAGCCAAGATTTATACGTTTTTCAATGACGGTTGCTCGAAGACAAGGAAAATCTGCTTGTAAGTCATAGGACTCACAGAGATTTCTAGTTGTTTTATGATTTGTCAATGCCTCATCAACATTGTCAGGGTTTTTTAGTTCATGAACTGCACTTTCTAAATCACCCCATGTTGGATTAACATTGTATGTAAATTTAGATTCATTGGTTTGTGTTGTAGTCTCATAAGAAATATATGCACCTTCCCATGTAGGGAAGTTATGTTTTAATGTGTTTTCATTTTGATCAAATGGAACGTACAATAATAGTTTTTCTCTACAATAGTTTTCATGGTCAGTGTGTTTGTTGTATTTGACAAAGCGTATTACATTTGGTTTTTTTCGTTTTGATATGGGTGTACCATTGTTTTTGTAATGTGATACAAACTCTGCTAGGAAGATATGCTTAATAGGAGATGGACGTTGGAGGTAATAATCAATAATAAAGCGACATGTCACGTCCTATGAATTATCAGGATCTTGTTTTATCAAAGATGGTGGTTTAAGCACAAATGTGTGTTTCTCAAGTGGAGATGTGTTTATGAAGACACATTTCCTTGAACTACAGTTCAGAGGCAAGGAAAGTGCAATGTGGACTGCTTACTGAGCAGACATTTTTTGAAGATTAAGTAATGTATTTCCAAGTGTACATATCATTTGCATAGCATCAATATGACTTTTTCATGTTCTTTGTGTATTCTTTTGAATGCATTTGTCATAGATTTGTCAACATTTGTCATGTATGAGGTACAATATGATGTTGCAGCATATGCACTGAGGACATACTGTGCATCTGTATTTGCATTCCACATAACTAGCATGTCCTTGGAGAAATTGTTGTTCCAAACATGTGAAACTTTTTGTTTAAGAAAAATTGTTGGTTGTTTAAGTGAAGATTGTATGGCTTGGATGTACTCATCTTCTGTTAGATTTAGTTCTGCCAAGAAGTCTTCGAAGCTCATTAAGTCATCAAAGTCTCGTTGTTCTAGAAATGCGAACAAAGATTTAGATTATACAATGAGAACATTGTCCTCTAAACTAATTGGCTCTATGATTCTTGATGTTCTCATTAGCGGCACAGGAAAGTTGTATCTGCAATGTGAATTTTTTTCGTTTTTTACAGATTCTTGTATGATAATGTCTTTGAACTTTGGCAAGTTTTGGATCCAAATGATTTGTGTTGCATGTTATGTATTTGTCCAGAAACTGCTCAATCTAAGTTGTTGTCATTTCCATAGACCGGTGCACCCTCTATCCATAACAGTGTGTGGTCATGCTCACTCCCTTTATTCTGGAATTCAGTCACAAAATAGTAGTCCGATATTTTTCCGAAGAATGTTTCATCATGACATATCAATTGTCTCAAAGCATTTATTTTGTCCATAGTAACGAGTACATGTCACTGGGTCTTTTCTTATGAGGTAGTCAATATCATAATTTTCCAATGTATCAGTTTGTTTTTTCCTTTTCCTGTTCCTATACAATGCAGACACTGTAGCCACCAACAGATCTCAGTGATGCTTTGCACCTGTAAATGTGATGAAAAAGGTTAGGGGTCCCAATTGTTGGATCATTGCAAATATAGTTTTCTTGTTTTGTTGCAAGTAGTCAGGAGAGATGCGAATGTTTTTAAAATCTATGTATCCGTTATCAGATTTTAGGATTTTTTCTAGGTTTGCTTTGTACTTGACATCTTTGGCCAATAACTTTCTTCTTTGTAGTTGGCCTCTTCTTATTCGTACCCATGTGAAAGAGAGCACTTGCTCAATTAATATGTGCATTGTTTTGAAAAACAAATTTGTTATGTGACAGGAGAAGTCACCGCTTGAATGTAGCAATTCCCATCGAACTATTTTTTGGTAGCTAAATCATTATGTGATGTCACTAGGACATTGATCTCCATAGAACAGTGTTGGGGAGTTCATTTCCTCAGCAAATTTTTCCTTGAATATTCCAAGTGGATGTTGCCCTTCAGCAGGTGCAATTTCGACAATCTTGTCTTGCAAGTCATGAATGTGTTGTGAGTCTGTGATTCCATGTATCAATGTTTCAGTAGGTATTTCATTCTCGGATTCATCACTTGTATCAAATTCACTAGTAGTGTCAAAAGTCTGTGCAGAGTTGTCATTTCCTTGTTCAAGAACATTGTTCCAGATATCATTTATACATATGTTATGTGCTTTGTACATGGCCCTGGAACATATTATTTTAATGCTTTCATGACAATGTGCACATGCACTTTACCTATCTGGTATGCATTCTTGTATTGCAAACATCTTTTGAGAGCTACAACAATTGCCATTGTATCGCTAATGAATTGTGGCAGGGATTTTTGCACAACATCTAGTTGGATAGGCACATTAATAATTGATCTTATTAAGCCTATTTGGGGTCGTTTATAGCCCCAGAGTCTAATTTGTGCAAATGCAATTCGCAGAGACAAAAGTCTCTCTTCAAGTTATATAAGTGTACTTACATTTGGTAGTGGTGTGTTACATCTTATTTGGTCAGGCATTGCAAAGAGTGGCAGTTTTCCATTTTCAAGTGATTGTTTGCATGGAAGACAAATATTGCCATTGGTAAATGTTCTATCATTTAGTGTCAAGTTGAGGTATTCCTTTTGCAAGTCATGGGTGAAAGACTTAGTATTTTTTGTGAAATTCAATTGCTCGCAAATTGCACATACAATGGAAGGAGTGTCTTTAATTTGTTTCATATAGATCTGTTTTGCATCTCTCTTCCCTAGACAAGCATGCCTAGCAAGTGTTTGTTGGTTTTCACTATTAGCAGTGCATGGTGTTGGCTCTAGGCTACGATATGTGATTTTTTCCTCTCGGTCAGTATCATGACCATTGTGGGATATGTAGTTGCACCTGCTTCTCTCACTTATCTATTTTTTCAACATGTGGTAAGTTAACTTATGGTTACCACTGGAAACTAGTTTCACTTGTTGACAAGCCATGTTGAAGATGAAATCAACATTTGCTATGAGCATTGCCTCCTCACCATCTCGATGGTGCAAACGGTGATGTTCTTTGTCATTGGACATGTGATGTTTGTGTTCAGCAGAAAGTGTGAAAATGTGATTGTGTTCTGCATGCAAAAAAAAAATAGGATGTGATATGTGAGTTTTTGTTTCTTGTTCGAGCTCCCTTTCACCTCATGATGACCGGTTGTACAAGCCAGAGGTCTAGAAGGAAGTGTACCAATGTATTTTTTTCTCTCACGTATGACCTTTTTCAAATTGTGATAAGTTAGTCTACATTTTTTGTTTAAGCTTTGTATGACCTGATGACAATTGGGATGAGTGTCATCCTGATTAGATAGCATGTGATGCTTATGCAGATTTGATGTGGTTTGGGTGGCATGGACAGTGGATCTTGAACTGGAAGTATTTATTATCAAAGGTTGATAATGGATGTGTGGCGTCGCTGTTTTCAATGATATGATGTCAATTGTTCGATCGTAGTTTGAATCAATACAGTAGGAATGGGCAGTACCATCTGATAGGGTTGACCAAACCTGGATATTTACTCTGAATATGATAGATATCCATTGTAAACAAAATGTGCTACCCTCTACATTTCCTTTCTCATATGGCATTATCATGTTTACAAGGTATTGTTTCCAACTTCCAATCATCGGCATACTTTCTAGGAGATGTGGTAAAAGGTGTTGATGCAAGCAATTAAACGCCTGTTGACTGCCACCTATAATTGCATTGCAAAAGGATTGCACAGTGTAAAGGCACAATGAGTGCACATCAAACTCTGTTGCTATCAAATAGCAAATTGCATTGAACAGACTATCTCCACAACTAGATGCAATAGTTGTTGCTATGTGCAATCCATGTGAGTGTATATGATGCATAATTCGTTTCCAATGCGATTGAAGGTCTTTGCAGGTGAGGGACAAGTAAATATCGGGTTCTCCAAGATTGCATATGAATAATTTTCTATAGAGTAGTGGTTCATAATGACCACTTAGAGGATTGGCATCATGGAACAAGATGCAATATGGATCCCTAGATGCAGTTTTGTTGAATAGTAGATATCTTATTTTTCTTGTTAATGACCAAATTCCAATTGATATATTTAGCCACTTGGATAGCCACCGTATACAAAATGTATCTCCCCAAAGTCCCCTCTCATGTGCAGGCAAAGTTGCAGATGCAGACAACCACATCTTTGAAAAATACGTACTAACATCATGTATTCCATGCAATTGGCAAAGAAAATCAGATGCCAATTCGTATTGATACAACTCTAATGCCTCAACGTCGTCATTTTTTAAACAGGCCAAGAAATGATCTATCAATCCATTGCACAACTCG
Source organism: Picea sitchensis (assembly GCA_010110895.2). Lineage (NCBI taxonomy): Eukaryota > Viridiplantae > Streptophyta > Pinopsida > Pinales > Pinaceae > Picea > Picea sitchensis. The sequence goes on from SNQJ01S0001283.1 coordinate 281,022, forward strand.
GTCAAGGAATAACGGAAATGCAATAGAACTTGAAATGCATCAAAGAGGCAATCTCCCATAGTATACGAGAATGCATCTAATTTAAAAAACCCATTGTTATGCAATACATGGTCGATACAATGGAGTCTGTATCTATTTCATAGCACTCAACATCTATTACTTGCTTCATCTTTTAAGTTGTGATTTTCAAGATGTTTCTTAGCTATGTCTAGATAATATGCAAATAGAAAAAAAAAAATGAAAACTATAAGTTTGGAACTGCATATCAATTCAGCTATGTATCCTTCAACCTTCTTTGTGTCAAATTCAATGCTCCGTGGTTGCTATAGCATATGAAAAACAAATAAAACTATAGTGAGCGTTGAACCATATAGAAGAGATAATGCAAATCAAATAACACTATAACTTTGCTCAGCACAAAGACTGAGTATTTAAGACATCATTTTTTAACTTATTTTAGGTGTGCATCTTATAAGCGTTTTGGTAACCATTGTATATAGCTTTACAGTCTTACAGTCCTATTCACCATTTATTTTCACCCCCACTCTTCACAAATCAACACTAAACGGATCTGAAACGACTTGTTGATGTCTTCCACTCATAAAATCATATAGATGGTTTGTCGGATAAACAAAAGTAGAAGAACTAGGCATTATGGACTTCTACCAAAGGAACAGAACTAGTACACATCACAACTTCTTAAGGTTTCAATTATCTTACAAGACGAAGAAGATATTCTAAGACGTTTCAATTATCTTACAAGATGAAGAAGATATTTTAATAATAATAATAATAATAATCTATTTTTAAGGTCACGGCCAAGCCAGCACACCAAATTGGTGTATGAGACCCCCTTGTTTATGGGACAAGGGACCCCCCTCCGCCCAGCGATTTGACTGGTAAAGTCTACAAAGGTATACATACCCTACCCCCCTCTGGATTTGAACCTGTGACCTCTTAAGAGGAAACACATGTTCTTAACCATTAGGCAAAACTGGGTACTAGAAAACTCAGTCTGAGACAGATCAGTGAACTTCCCATTCAGATTACAAAGAATCATTTCCACAAGACGAGGTCCAGATCTGAAAATGGTGACGGAAGATGCTTTGGAAGACCCAAAGTCCAACATAAACCAACAACTATATATGGTTTTTCCTCGGAGAATAAAATCTTGCCCTATCATAACCTGCAAAAAAGGAATGGCAAGGTCCTCGTAGATGCTTGCTCCGCAATGAAAACTCTGAATTTGTTTGGCAAACCCCTTTGCATTGCCAATTTCCAAAGAGTTATGGTATGATCTCCAGGACATGAAAGTGGGCATATGTGATTGGAAGGGGATAGCCTGAAAAAATGCACTAAACGTATGCTTTTCAGGAGCAGAAATATGAGGAGAACATCCCATTTCTTTTTTTATATGTCATTATCTCTGCAACAGAGGTGGGTTATGTGTCCAGCATTGACATTCAAAAGCGACAAGCTTTCTTGTTAAAGAACAAGAACAAGATAGCAATACACTCATGTTTCTCTGGTCCCAGTAGTCACATATAAGGATGTTCTGCAAGAGGATTTTCACTGAGGCATTCCTAGTATTGAAAATTCTTACTTGCAAACTGCAAATAGTAAACAACAAACAACGAATAGGAATGAAACCATGGCACTGAAACTTACTCATGAATGGGGAATGACAGAAACGCAGTTCCAATTGTGGGTGTATAATCTCAACCCTGCAAACTGCAACAACAGGTCCAACTGCGGATGCAGGAAACCATCCTTGCAAAGTTGAAGCAAACAAGGGTGCAGGATTTCAACCCTACAAAGTGCAAGAACAAGTCAAACTGCGGGTGCAGGACTTCAACCTTGCAAAGTTGAAGCAAACAAGAGCAAGCAACAAACAACAAAATAGTGAACAAGCACCAAGAGGTCCAACTACAGCTGCAAGACCTCAATTTTGCAAAGTTGAATCAAACAACAATAAGCAGCATCCAGCGAACCAACGAGCAAGCAACAACTAGTGAACCAGTAATGTCGGTGGAGAACAATATTGCCCAAATTTACTGCAGACAAGATTGTATCCAAAAATCGGATGAAAATGTATTGTAACACGCCTATTAAGTAAACAATTAATACTGTAAGGCCTGTTAGGTAAACATTTAAGGTTGTCAGGACCGTTCAAGGGCCTCACGCTATGTAAACATTTAAAAAAGAATGCAGTGTGGCAGACCTGTTTACGTACGTAATAATAATAAAAATGTATCTTTAAGTACTTAAGTACGTAATAGTTCGAACAATAGAGACTATGCAAAAAATTTATAGTCAAAGGACAAACTAATATGAAGTCAATTATTAAAAAACTGACTATCGATGCTCAAAACTTTAGATCTCTAAACATTTAAATAAAAATAATAATAATTCAAAAAGACTATAGATGATCAAAACTTTGGATATGTTAACATTTAAAACCTTGGGAATAGCGAAGATGGCAATAAGACTTCGAATATATTATCCAATGAGATCATGACATATAAGGTTTTTTTTATTATATAAAAAATAATGTTTTTAGTTCTCTAGTTCGAACAATAGAGATTATGCAAAAAAAATTAATCAAAGGACAAACTAATATGAAGTCAACGAATTATCGATCGCTATAGTCCCTCTACGCCTTCGATAGGGACTAATAACTCTAGAGGGCTTTCACCAAGATGGTAACTATGTTTCTTCCTAGGTTTCTTCTTAATGAATCCTTCAAATGTCAATGTCCATTGCACTCTAAAACATAGCACCTTAATTTATTAGTCCAACTTTTTTTGTTAGCGTAAACTCCTCATTTGGTTTTGAATGTAGTCTTAAGTCTATGTTAATCTAAAACTAGGACTTGATAATAGTGAGAGAACCCATTTAAGAAAGAGTGATAACACCTCTGAATCAATTACTAATTGAAGGCTCTATTGCATGGAAGGCACATGATAATTGTTCTTTTTTGTTTCCTTGTTCAAGTTTTTAAAGTCAACACAATCTTATCTTGTCACTCTTCTTTCCAACTGGAACAAGATTCATGGCCCAAGAAGAATGGTGGATAAGGAATATTATTTTTGCATCCAACAGTTTCCTCAACTTCTTTCAGAGTAAGGCTTCAAGAAAAGGGTGTATCTTTCTAAGTTTATGTTGAGGGTATAATATGTTAAATGATCTTCATATCATAAACAGTCAAATCTTGAGACATCCAAGCAAACACACCTTGATATTGCTTGAACAACCTTATGTATTTTTTCCTTTCAACAATGATACAATAAGAATGATCAAGATTAATAGTCATAGGGTCCTTTTTAGTACCAAAATTAATAGCCTTGTAATTCAGCAAGGAGTTGTTCATTTTGACATTGATTGCCTCCTTGAATCGATCTCTAAAGTCAAGCAACCTCTTGAGAGTAATCACTTTCTTCATAACCTTGTTGTTTTTCAAATTAAGGATCCCATCTTTGAACTTGTTCAAAGCATTTTTCATGCTTTTTATTATTGATGATTACCTTGAAGGTGCCTTCATTGGTTAAGAATTATATGCTCTACTAATCTTCTAAAAACCCTCTAGGTTACAATGTTGTCATACAGCATGGCTTGAACAAAATTCAATAGAAAACTTATTAGTGAACAAGGCATCTAATGTAGACAAATGAAAAGCAGTAGTACATCAATAATCTACGTATATTTTATTTGGGCAAGGAATAGAATTAATGTTGAAAGCTTCAAATTAAGAAATCAAATTCCATATTTTGTCTTCGTAGCTCTTTACGTGAGTTGAGTTCTACTATATCAAGGTTCTTACCTACCTCACTATTATCTCGAAGTTACCGAAAACCTTCAAGAACTTAACCTTTAGTTGGACAACTTTCTTAAGTCCTAGAGCCAAGTTTTCGTACTCAATGGTGTTATTGATGCAGTTGAACTCAAACCTATTGAACGAAAAGGTGCATTTACCATTCAAGTCAATGGGCCTGCACCTACACCTATGCCTTGTTTAGACTTGCCACCATCAAAAAAACAGCTACCATATGTTAGGAACTATATCTAAGTTAACATTGCCTACATTTTTTTGCGGGTGCTAAAATGTTAGCATCAAACTCTTTGCCATGTGAGGGTGAATTAAGAACGCAAGTTTCCAAAAATGTCTCAAAAAACAAGGCAAGCTCAATCTTCCCAACGAGATCTATGACAATGAACTCCATGAGCTTCTCCCGATCAATTTTGATCTGATTTGGTTTTCCTTTTCCAAGGCAACCACAAATGAGACCAGAGAGTTGCAAATATCCTTAGAGTTACTCAGACCAATCCCTAGTTAAAAATAAACCATATGATTATGGGACGTCGACAACAATGATGTCAATAATTTGATGAATGTGGGTCAGAAGCAACTTACATTAAAACCATTTAATTCACCCATAACTTTAACGTCCAACCCATCCAATTGAGTGATATGCATAGAGGATTTAAGGGGTATAGCATTTATCTTTTTACATACCTAATAAGGCATGATATTTGAAGATGCCCTTCAATCAATCAATTAGTGGTGCACGTTCTTATTGAAAATCTCAAAAGTTAAAAGAAAAGGCAAAGTTTGAGTTTTATACCTCTTCCCAATTGGTGCATTCACCACTGCTTTCTTATTTGTTGCAATTGAATCATTCAGAGTCTTCAACAACTTTCAATGTTCGCTAATGCTGAGTAAACCATGCAAAATAATGTTAGCCTTTATTTTCTTCCTATTGTCCACTATATCATAATAAATTCAGATTTGGATAATGAACTAAAACTAGAAGGGGTGCGAGTGGAAGCTTTAGTTTTGGTAGCTGGGTATGTGGGAGGAGCAGTAGAGACAATGTTCTGTTTACTTCATAGAGGGTAGTCTCTCTTTACTTGCATGGCATGAATCTCTACAACCACTTCTTCCTCTTCAACCCCACCATGTATTACACAGGAAACACATCCCATAATACCATTGCCAAACAATACTCAATTTCTTCATTTGCTTCTCCTGCAATGTCTTCTGCAAGTGAAGATTCTGCCCTTCATTAAAAGTTTGATCGATGACATTAATGAATTTTAGACACAACTTCTCTGAATGTTCTGTTTGATAGACATGACAAAAACATTCCATAGCCATGTCATCCATCTCTACAGTGTTATTGATCATAGCAGTTTCCAATGGCTTTGCCACCGCTACACTATAATTATTAATATCTTATTATGGTATCAATATTTATTATATATATTGACATCAAAATTCTGGTATAACCCCATCTCCCCTTTATCACTTCTTCCAAAGGCAAGATTCTAGAGCATATAAAATATCTCATTTCAAAATCTCACAAATCATACCAGTAAATTTTATTGGGCCAATAATGTGGCTTCAAAAGAGCTCAACATACGGCAATACCATCATCTCACTGTTGTCACTTTTTCTAAAGGCAAGAATCTGAAGTATATCAAGTATGTCTCATTTCAAAATCTCATAAGCTATACTCACAAATTTCATCAGCAATACTTGTAAATGTCACTAGGCCAGTGGTGGGGCTTCATAAGAGCTCAGCGTAGGGCAATAATGCATCAATAATATGGTCATCAAAACACAGGGCTTTCAAATAGCTTATTAAACTCAAACTAAGTTCAGTTTCATCATATATCTCATATTTATAGCAAGACACCAGAATTTGGAAGCATGGTTCCTCTTTTTCATATTCATGAACATGAACATTCATGATATTTCACAAGACATGCTCAAGAAAACCTATAACACTAATCACCAATTGCAAGAAACAAATAAATTAACTTAATAGGACCAATATTAACTAATAGGTCAATTATAACACTAATCACCAAACTGCAAACAACAAATAAATGAACCTAAGAGAGCTGATAGTAGATACTAACAAATTAGATCCATATACTATTTCGAAACAATATAAGTTCTAGTCAACTAAACCCCAACTTGACTCCTTTTACATGGCTAGATGTGAAGAGATACAATATCTCAATAAACGACTACCAATGGAATTTAGTTATATAATTCTTGAATAACATTGATTAATCATTATGACCAGAAATTCAAAATGCATCAGATCCCAAAAGTCAAGTGCCAAGTAATAAAACTTTGCAGATGCACATTATTGTTTCAAGAATCAAACAAAAACTCAATTCATAAGACAATACTTTTACAAACTTCTTGATATTTCTTACTATGCAGAGTATGATAACCCTGTCAAGAACGTTCAAACAAGACAGCTCCAATGGTTTAAGTGCCTCGCTGCCCTACCACCGAATCAGGTTTGATTCTTCCAGTAAGGGTTGGTGGGGTCAGTGGCAGGAGACGATGGAGATGAAAGTCTGCAGCTGGGTTCTGGAGGGTGAGACGTACCAATCTATACCAATGGGTTTACCACAGACACCATCCATGAACTTGGGGAAGCATCCCTGGGTTTCCATGGGGGATTGTTTACATGTGTGTGTGTGTCCCACTAATCTTGAAATAGACTGTATGCTCAGAAAGTTATGAGGTAGGATAAGGCTAACTTGATTGAAGAGGAAGATAGCATGGACATGAATGCAAAAAAGAGGAAATTTATTCCAATTGAGGATATTTTCATGCAGTTTCCTACAAATTCCCTTATTACATGTAGAGAACTTTGCAAGTGGAAAGATCAGAAACACATGGATATTGCACAATGCATATCGCATATTTGAATGACTCTGTTGTTTGGAAAATAGCACAATTAGTATCAGCGGTCTCAGTGTTGTGTTCATTCGTAGAAACTTTAGGTTTATGACAATAGCTATAATGCACCATTGCATTTAATTTCCGAGGAAAAAGCAGAGGAAGGGAATTTTTTAAGAAACCAAGTTATATATTAAAGCACACCAACTTATATAAATAGGCTCAACACCAATTATTTATTGCTTCAAAGCTTGCACATGTACAGCTAACTTCCTTGCAAAGGTCACAATACTTTGTAAGATTATAGGATAAAATCATTAAAGCACACCAGCTTATATAAATAGGCTCAACAACAATTATTTATTGCTTCAAAGCTTGCACATGTGCAGTCAACTGCCTTGCAAAGGACACAGTGCTTTGTAAGATTATAGGATAAAATCAAATACATCCTGCAGAAATTGAATTAGATCCCAATCATGCCAATGAAAATGATAAGTGAATCAAAATTTAGTATGATCACTTTCATGTCTATGGAAGTCGATTCTCAGAGTAGAGTAATTCCAACCTTGTAAAACTACAAAACAACTCACAGAATCAGAGTCCAGAGTCAAACTTATCTTGGTATTTATAATGGCTGGCATTTTGCATATTGCCCAATAACCCCAGAAACTGAAGTAAATGATGACCTTAACAATTTGCATTATAAGATACACATCTTGAATAATATTGTCGAGATCTTTCTACATGGAAAATTAAGAAGAAAGCATTCCCTTGGATACAAGCTCCTCCATGCCCTTTCTAAGTTTAGCTGCAGCAACACTGCAGTCCTCCTCAGCAAGGCCACCAAATGAAACACGAACATACCCCGGTCCTCCACTAGCACTACCAGGGATAACAATAACCCCATGTCTTTTTGCAAGCCATTTAACAACTTCAACATCATCAGAAGCACCACTTGGTAACTTTGCCCAGAGATAAATTGCTCCTTGTCCGCCCTTTACAGCATTTGCACCAAGAGGTGACAGTGCATCCAAAATTATATCTCTGTTTTTTGTTAATTTTTGAACCCTTTCCTTCACCCATTCAGGGCCAAGCTCCAGTGAATACAGAGCAAGCTTTTGTCCAATGATTGAAGCACATATTGGGATATTATCTTGTGTTTTGAGCAGTTGTGCTCCAAGGCCCTCGACTTCAGAAGGATATGCTATCTACAGAGAATTCAAATGATCGCATGTAAAATGACTCTAAAAGTAAAATTAATCTGGAAAGTTGATCTTAGAAATTATTTCCAAATCATGATGTTGTGTTAAAGGTCTCACTTACATATCCAATTCGCCAGCCCATCATACCATAAGCTTTAGAAAAAGAGAATACATTGACAATGTGTGGAGCCTCTACACAAGTATGTTTCAACCCATCATACATAAAATACCTGCAGATGCATCCATGCACATCAAGCATATCATACCTTTCATCAAACCATATATCATATTGGCTATGTATTGGTTTAAAATGTTTCATTACAACAATTAAAATAAAAAGGAAACTCTTAAGATGCTTCCTATTTAACTTTAATGTCTCCCAACCAACACCTCAATTGGCAGACACCAAAGACACTAGGGACCATGATGACCACCCCTTAATGAGGACGATAAACATGTCACTGCACCTGGAGGAATTGAACCCTGGTTGGGGGGGGGGGGGGAAATTATGAAACCACCCTGTGACCAACCAATCAAGTCCCCAGTGACAATTAAAATGGGTATGACCACCCTGCTTGACCAACCAATCAAGTCCCCAGTGACAATTAAAATAAAAATGGCCTTGATCCAATAATGTTACTGGATTATCATGACACTGTGCATGCAAAGCAATCTTATTTGTACTTAGGGCTGCCCACAAAATATCTAAGAAATCAATGCTTTCTTCTCTACTTTAAAAAACATCTCAAGTCAAGAATGCCATGCTTAATAAGAATTTCAGATGTGTTACACTTCAACTGTTGATACAAGATAACTATCAAATACCACGTGTAACTTACTCATAAGTATTATCCACTACAAGCCAACACCCTGCATTTTTGCAAAGTTCAGATATTCTCTGATACAACAGAAGAAAAGGAATTAAAATTAAGCATTAGAATTCATCAAATAAGCATTGTAAAATGTTTAGGTAGTTAACAAATAAAGAGATGTGGAGAGAAAATTGATAACCACATAGGTACCCGCAGAAGAGGATCAGGAACATATGATCCAGATGGGTTGCCCGGATTTACAATTGTCACAAGTTTTGGTATTGTTTCATTTTTCCCCTTCAAAAGTATTTCTTCCAGCCAATCTGTAGAGGCAATGAAAGAATACACCCTGCATAAGAATCGAGATTTTTGACATAAAAAGGGATGGCTTGCATCACTAGCCATATTCTTTGGCTTTTAGAGAAAATATTTACACCTGACCAAATTACAATCTCAGAAGCATTACAAATATATGAATCTTGGAACGGTGATGATATTGTGATCATTTTTCTCTTCATGATTTTCTTAGTTCTACTTAAATCAAAAAATTCCTACAGTGTACCTACTGTTGACTTGTGTAGCTTCGGGCAGGCATTCTCACGTGCCCTAGGTGTTGGGCACGTGGGAATCGTCATGGGCACCACATCACACTTTTGGTTTGGTGAAAACCCCCTTGGATTTTGAGCTGGGGGCTTGGGGGCTTGATGATGGGCTTTGTGGGTTTGTGATGGGGCTTCACACCCACAGGAAAGTCTAGTTTGGTGTTAACTTTGTGGAGGGACTTTCATAATGACCCCTAAGACTTGTATAAATAAGAGAGAGGTCATTGTGACATTTCGTTGTGTGGAGAGCATGGAAATTTCAGTCCAAGTGTGGTGACCACAGGTCCAGCTATGGAGGAGGTTGTTTAGCCTCAGCTTTCTGTTGTTTTGTCTTGTTTTGTCTTGTTTTGGGCAGGTACAAGTAAGGAGGAGGGCTGCGGAGCTGTTGGGAGCCAAGGGAGGGCATGCCGAGGCCTAGGAGAGGCTCGGCCTACCAAGACAACCTTGCTACAGCCAAGAAAAGGAGCTCGGCCTGCTGGGAAAGGTAGCAGCAGCTTGTGGAAGGTCTGGGCCAGCCTAGGAGATGCAGCCACAGGCCCCTTGGTGACTCGGCCTTGTGAGAAAGGGAAGCCACAGGCCCTAGGTAAGCTGTTAGTCCACTGTCACCGGAAGCTTCCCTTCCCCCCCGCTCCACCCTTGGAACCCCGCTCCGAGCGAATCCTCCATGGAAGCTTCTCCGGAAGCCCGCTTCCGGATTTCGGAAGCTCGCTCCAGGGTGCAAAATGGGCGCTTCCTAATGAATCTTGCTGGCCTATTGCTCTATTCTTCTATTTCTTTAACAACATTTGTGGAACTTTACCTTGGCTCTAATTCTATGACTTAAATCTGGTAATCAAACACTGTGGACTGTGCTAAAAATCTGTACTAAATGCTGTTATAGAGTTGCTCTCATGGTATGTTATAGAGTTGCTCTCTATGGATCTTACACTGGCTCTGTTTCTATGACTTCAGACTAAGGACTTAAGAAACTACCCTAGCCTAGGGGGAAACCCTAAAGTCAATTAAGCTAAGTCATTATAGATTATTAGAGTGGAAGTGCGAATTACCTTAAATTGATTAGCACAATTAACCCAAGAAACCAATCCTGTACTTCAAAGATGTTGCAAACAAATGTTACTTGGAGAGTTACAAAATGGTTTAGTGACAGGAAGCTCTATGGGGCGCTTCATTACTTTACATGTCAGTCTATAGATGATAGATTCATAACATTTAGCAACTAGACTCCAGAGTCTAGCACAGTTTAAACTTTATTGTTTTGGACCTTTCGATCTTCATAATTCAGTGCAGATGGCCTATTTTGTAATCGTAACTATTTGGTCATGACTCATGTTATTGTTGACAGTTGCTAGATGACTGATTTCGTTCCGTAACTTAATGGTCTACTTTCTATTATATGGCTTAAAAATTTGTATATTGGTTTGTAAGTTTGTAATTGCTAGATTCTAGATGGTTGATGCTCGAATGATTAATCATTGATGTACTACTACTTACTACTATGGATGTCATTTTAATGTTACAATGTACAAATGTGCATGTTTTCATACATTTTGCAGCTAATTTGTCTTTCTGCATGTTTTTTTAATATAAACACGATATATCTAAAAAATTATATATATAATAGACGCTTCCGGGACGCTTCACTCCCGAGGATTTTTTGAAAATGATGCTCCCGCTTTGCTCCGCATTCTGGCAACATTGGCTGCTACAGGTCTCGGCCAGGTAAAGGGGCTGGAAAAGGTTAGTGGCAGCAGGGTTAAAGGGCTCGGCCTGTTGTTGAAGGGCTGCCACAGGCTGGACAGAAGCCAGAAGTTGGCAACCAGGCTAGGACAGTAGTGACAGAGTTCAGTCTGGTGAAAAAGAGGAGCAGCCACCTTATTTTGTACAGCCAGCAGTCAAAAGGGATTGGTGGTTCAACGGTCAACCAGCAATGGAAGAGGTCTGTGGGACTGTGTTAAGGACAGACTTGAGGTCTGTCTACAGGCAAGGAATGAGGGCAAGAAAAGTGCTGTTAGAGGCAGCAGTTTGGACAGCTCTCTGAATGCCAAAAAAGGCTGATTTGAGAGCTGCAACAGCAGTAGTTTTTGGAGTGAATTTTGGACAGCTTGGAGAGAAAATTGAGGGTAGTTTTGAAGGCTCTTACAGCAGTGTTCTAGGAGCTGTAACAGCAGCAATTTAGAAGTCCAGTTGAAGTCCAGATTGGGCACGGAAACAGAGGAGGTCTCCATGCTGAATTTGTAAGTGTATTTGGCAATTTTATTGAATGAGAAAAAGGGCCATTGTCCCTAGTACGGGAACCCTTTATTCTGGATGTAAGAACAAGAGATTTTGGAATTAAATACTTGTGTACCTGTGTATAATCTAATTGCCAGTTTATGTTCCACTATGCTAAAGTAGTTAGGCATCTCAGTGAGTTTATGGTTAAAGTTCAAATTGGGTAAATTTGTGTATAACTGTGGAAACATTAGACCAGACCTGAGGTGCAGTAAAATCTAACATGGTATAAGAGCTACGGTTCTGAGAAGGGCAGTTGGATCTGAGATATTTACACAAGTGGTAGCTTTGAGAGGGAGCTACAGTCACTGTTGCAAGTGGCAGCAGGCTAGATGGTCTCTGGTTTGGGACATGGAGCAGTTTGTCCAGATCAAGAGTTGTGGGCTATTGCAGCTCGAAGGTGTGGCAGGTTGGGAGTTCTGGTTGATTGGTGGAGAGCCCAGATCACAACAATATGTTGTGTGGCAGATTGTCAGCCCTGTGGATGGACTTCCGGTGACTTGTCATGGTGAATTGCGATGGGTGCAGCTTAGGTGCTTTGGCACGGACGAGATAGCTTCATGTGGATGGCAGGTTGACGTGGTAGAGTCTTCATCAAGCCAAAGAGTTGCACATTTTTTAGGTACAATAGTGTATGAGCTATTTGACCCAGGGGGATGAGGAGTGTATGAGCTATTTGACCTAGAGTCTTCATCTAGCCGAAGAGTTACATATGAGGCACTTAGATGAGGTTTTAAGCATCGTGGAGGCACAGTCACTATATGCCAAAGAGTCCAAGTGTGAGTTCAGTATGACAGAACTACTTTACTTGGGCCACATCATCAGTGCACAGGGGGTACAGGTACACCAGGAGAAGATCAGGGCCATTCTGGATTGGCCAACGCCCAGGAACATGACAAAGTTGAGGAGCTTCTTTGGGCTATGCAGCTATTATAGGCGGTTTGTCAGGGGTTTTTCTCAGCTTGGAGCACCACTGACAGATCTCACCAAGCATGGGGCTTTCATATGGACCGATGAGTCACAAAAAGATTTTGATCACATGAAGGAAGTCATGGGCACATGTCCAGTGTTAGCATTACCAGACTTCACTCTGCCATTTGTATTAGAGTGTGATGCATCTGGCAAGGGTATCAGGGAAGTTTTAATGCAGGGAGGACACCCCATCGTATTCGAGAGCAGGAAGCTCAGTCATCCCGAGAGGTTGTACTCCATCTATGACAAGGAAACGCTGGCAATCATGCATGCCTTGACCAAATTCAGAGAATATTTGGTGGGCAGCAAATTCGTGGTCAAAACAGATCACAACAGCTTGAAGTATTTCCTTGAGCAGAAGGACCTCAGTGAGCGCCAACAAAAATGGGTGACGAAGGTACATGCATTCGACTTCGACATAGAGTATGTCAAGGGGAAGAAGAACATTGTGGTTGATGCACTATCGAGGAGACCTGTGGCATGTTCTTTGATGGAGATTTCAGCAGATTGGAAATCCCACTTGTTAGTGGAATATTCCAAGAACAAGTTCGCTTGTGAGGTTATGGATGGGAAGATACAGGATGACAGGTATAGGGTCATTGACGATGTCATATTCTACAAGGACAGAGTCTACTTAGTGCCAGATTCGGGGCTCAAGAAGAAGATCCTCACAGCAGTTCATGATTCACCACTAGCAGGCCATCAGGGGTTTTTCAAAACCTACAGACAGATCAGGGAGAGGTTCTTGTGGAAGGGCCTCAAACAGGATGTTATGAGACACATCAGTGAGTGTGTGACTTGCTAGCAAAACAAGTCAGATCATACTCTTCCAGCAGGGCTACTCCAGCCACTTCCCATTCCAGAGCAAAAATGGGAAAGTATATCGATGGACTTCATCACAGGCCTACCCAAGGTCCAGGGTAAGGACTGTATCTATGTAGTGGTCGACAGATTGACCAAGTTTGTTCACTTCTATGCCATACCGACAGAGTACAGCGCAATTCAGGTAGCTGAGTTATTCTTCAGGGAGGTCTTCAGACTTCATGGGTTGCCAAGGAACATCATCAGTGACAGGGACAGTCAATTTATTGGGACATTCTGGAGGGATTTGTTTAGATTGGTGGGGAGAGAGTTGACACCCAGCACCAGCTATCACCCTCAGACAGATGGGCAAACCGAGATCGTCAACAAGTGGGTTGAAGGGTATTTGAGGAACTATGTAGGTGGACAACAGAGAAAATGGGTCAAGTGGCTACATTTAGGAGAGCATTGCTACAACACCACTTTACACATGTCCATTGGTATGACACCCTTCCGAGCATTGTACGGATATGATGCTCCCACTTTGGTAGACTTGGTTTTTGGGGAGAGCAGAGCTCCCAAGGCCAAGGATAGGATCACAGAGAATTGGGAGATTCTCAAGTTGTTGAAAGAGAACCTGCAGGCGACACAGAACCGACAGAAGATGAGTGCGGACAGGCACAGGATAGAGCGCATCTTTGAGGTTGGGGATCTGTTTTCTTGAGACTCCAACCTTACCGACAGTCATCTCTGAAGAAGAGTGGGGCCGAGAAGCTCAAGCCCAGATTTTATGGCCCTTATAGGATCATGCGTCGAGTAGGTGAGGTTGCTTATGAGCTAGAGCTTCCAGAGGGGAGCAAGATTCATAACGTGTTCCACGTATCTTGCCTCAAAAAGGCAGTGGGACAATTCATCAGCACATCAGAGGAGCTTCCCCCATTGGATGAGGGACAGTTGGAGTTGGTTCCGGAGGCGGTACTAGAGTTCCTGGAGCGAAAACTGAGGAGCAGGGTCATCAGAGAGTGTTTGATCAGATGGAGAGAGATTCCAGTCGAGGACACTACTTGGGATAGCGAGCAGGTGTTGCAGCACCTTGGATTGGTATTGCTTGAGGACAAGCAATTTCAGGAAGGGAGGACTGTAATGTCCCTTTCCAAATAGGAGCTCCAGAGAGGAGGCTTAATGGTCTAAACCGCCCCGTTAGACTATAGCCAGGGCCAAAAAGGGTTAAACAAGGTTACTAGAGGTCACTCCAGTCAAAGGTGTTATATTCGGAAAGTGACATTGAGCTAAAAGTGGCTAAAAGCGCTTTTAAGCCAATTTGAGCTAAAAATAGAACTGACGAGCTAAAATTAGAAGTCAACAGTGAATTAGGGTTACGAGCAGCTATAAGAGAAGGTTCAGCGACCTAATTCATCATTATGCAGATTTTGACTTTTCATTGAGGAGAGAGGCACATCTCAGGAGAGATAGTTCAGTGGATTCTAGGAGGAAGACACCAGTTGGATGATTTCGGTGTTGAGAGACACACCCTATGTTAAAATATTGTGTAACTGCAAAGAATATTCTTATCCCCTTTTGTGGATAAAGATAAAATATATTTATTATTGATTAGATCAATCCCCTTTTGTGGATTGATCATGTCGGGCATTGTAATTGACCAAATCCCCTTTTGCG
>SNQJ01S0001283.1:298025-359828 GCA_010110895.2 Picea sitchensis
TTAATTAACCTCGTTTTATTTCAGTGTCTATGCAGACTTATGAAGGAAGTATCAAAGAAGAGGATGAAGAAAGAGATAAAATATTTATTTTAGCTATGATCACTCATGAGAGTGACAAAGAAAGCATATTGTAAGTAAGTTTATAAGTCTCGAAAGAAAGAACTTATGCCGTGACTTGCAAAAGTTAGACAACACGAGGACGTATGATATGGTGACAGTCAGTAAAGACCAAACAATATCCAGTATTTATATAGGAGCAGGAGGCTCCTAAAGATGCAGAATAAAAATATTCAAGATGAAGAAAAAGATGGATACTCAGATATAGTGGATGAGATGCAAGTAACTACAAGTTGCTCTAGTACCATTCTTATAGATGCAGAGGGAGTAGGTTGATCCAGTATGAAGACAGAAAGAAAGAAATATTCGAACTCAAGAAGGCACCCAGGATATTACAGAAAGAAAACTTCAAGGATGATGATTAGAAGCTATTAGCTTGGTGCAAGGGGGAGCCATGTCTCCGAGTTCGAAATGAAGGATCATGATTTTATGCAGCTGGATGGTGCCTAGATATTTTGATCAAGATGAAAGTTATCCAGTAGATGGATGGTGCCCAACAGATGGGTAGCATGGTATTATACCATGGAAAGGTTTTGGACCACAAGAGATTTTTTCAGATCCCATAGCTAGACCTTCGTAGAGAAGGAGAAAAAGAAAAGACCTTCGTAGAAAAGGAATGAGCAATCCCACAGGTAGACCTTTGTAGAGAAGGAGAAAGAGAAGAGACCTTCGTAGAGAAGGGGAATGAGAAATTTGCCAAGGTTGGCCTCTGTCCAAGTGTTGAGTTTTGGATACTCTAGGGACATGCTAGAATACCCTCGTAGAGAGGGGTGTGACCACCCTCGTAGAGAGGAATGTGGATGTTTCTCCAAGGGGCAACGGGCAGATACTCTCCTCTAGCCAAGGATTGACTAGCCTGGAACACAAACCTTGACCATGTGAAATGGTTAGTTGGCTCTTGAGGTTTGTGTTGTGATCCTGTGTGGATCATGGAAAGGGAGTCTAGTCTTGCCCAGGCTAGCATCTTAGCTTCTCTAGTTCATGTGGGATGACTAGGAGTGAAGTTATGGTAGTAGTCCTCCCCAATGGATGGGTGCGATAGATGACTACAAGAGAAGGGAGAACATAAAAGGAATGGAAAAACTCATAGAATATCTTATGTGTGAAGATAAGACATCTTCTGTGTGAAGATAAGATATCTTATGTGTGAAGATAAGAAAGAAGTATCTTCTGCATGAAGACGAAAGAAAGAAAGAGTATCTTTTGTGCGAAGATAAAGAGAACAAAACTTCCGATGATTTATAGATATGCCAGTCAGTGATCATGATGCTAGATGATCAAGTGGATGCCTCCAGTTATCCAATTGATGATGTTACCCAGTTGATGATGTTATCCAGTGGATACTGCTACCTATTTGATGTTGACCTCCAGTGACCTGTCAAAAGATAAAGAATATCCTTCTTGTTAAGAGGGAGTGTTAAAATATTGTGTAACTGGAAAGAATATTCTTATCCCCTTTTGTGTATAAAGATAAAATATATTTATTATTGATTAGATCAATCCCCTTTTGTGGATTGATCATGTTGGGCATTGTAATTGACCAAATCCCCTTTTCAGGATTGGTCAAACCCTAATTGTAATAGGCTATATGAAAAGACGGCCCCGGAATATATTAAAGTGGTTATAACCACCCAGAATGAGAAGTTGGCCCAGCCAGAATATATTAAAGTGGTTATAACCACCCAGAAGAAGAAGTCGGCGCTGCCAGTGGAGAGACACTTCCACACGTGCCAGAATTGTATAAATAAGAGAGGTTAGCGCCTCATTTAGACACACACTCAGCTCACTCATCTAGTGCGCAAGTTTTGAAGGAAGCTGCAGTTGCCGGTTGCCGAAAGAAGGAAGAGAGAGAGGCGTGTTGTTCAGTGTTGGATATTCTCTGTTGTTTGGTTCATTATCTTGGCATTGTATTGGCTATCTATATTAAGGAAGTTTTGTTGGGTTTTCTTCCCCTTGAGGGTTTCCCAGGATAAATGCTTGTGTACTCTTGTGCTTGTGTTTCTCTCAATGATCTTGTCTATGCTATTGTTATCTAGTAAATTGAAAGTAACCTAATAATCGCAGAAACTTTAACACCCTAGTCACCGGGAAGATCACACAGGTCTTCCATCATTCTTCAGCAGCAGTTACACAGGTTCCAGCAGCAAGGGCGCACTTATTCAGGGTGAGGGCGCAGCTTCTAAGGAGGTTCAATGGATCGACTTGTCCCATCCAGGGAGAGTTCATAGATTCCCCTCCGACCCAGTTGAGAGGAAGGCAAGGCGCATCTTTTGCCTCGTTCCTCGTCAAATTTCGACAAAGGAATCATCTAGGGCGCATTTTCCAGACATTGGGAGTGCAGCACTTTGGGCAGACACATTCGGGGTTCCCGCACGATCATCAGATCAGATCCAGGGAAATCCTTCCGACCCATTTCACAGTAGGCCAAGGCGATCAGTTTGAGACACATCTCAGCCAATTCTGACAGTGGAATCACTAGGGCGCAGTTTTCCAGTGGTAGAGGGGTGCATTCCCCCAGGGGGATCCATCCAAGGTCCAGACACACCAGCAGAGGGGTCGGTCATTCACCAGGACTAAGAGGTAGAGCAGGGCGCACCATTTGGGAAAGTTTCCAGGCCATTCCAAGAGGTTTAACCACCAAGGCAAACTTTCCGGACTTGCAACAGTTACCGTGCGAGCTGCCATAGTTCCAGCTCATCCATTGATCCTGCAGTGCTCATCTATTATCGGGTATTATCATTTAGTTTGCTTATTGTATTCCGGCTAAGATCCTTTTGTCATTTGATCTAGCCGAGTGATTCATTTTTATTCAGCCGCCTTCGGCATTGTACTCACAGGGATATCATAATATAAGATTTGCAGTCTTTTGTCTCATTTATCATCTATATAGTCATTTATACGCTATGACAATGAATTATCTACAGTAGATACATCAGATTATCAGTGTTTCCCAGACTAGCCAAGTTAGGAACATTACACAATCAAGCCATCCATTTGACTCGTCCTTCTTGGGATGTGTGCCCTCTTCATTGGAAATTTCTCCCTCTTTTGCATAAAAACAAGTCAATCTCTCCATTGTTAGCTAATGGGAGTTTGGGCTCTGCTTGTGGTAGTACCATCATTGTAACATTTTTCTATTGGAATAAAAGACTTTGGAGGTCAAAGGTGGTTTGTGTTAGTGTGTGGATGATCATTGTCATGTGCCTAAATCTATGAGGTGATGTTGTTTTAATTGTTTGTTTTTCAATTGTTAATGTGGAAATGATCTTTTAAACTAGTTTGTTTTCTAGATTGTTTTGTATTTCTTTACATATGCGGTTAAAGATTTGCATGCAAATTCTGTTTAATTACATGCTATCTAGATTTCATGTGTAGGGAGCACCACAATTTAACAATTTGTTGCAAGTATTTGAAGCATGCAGGGGCTTATTTGCTTGGAAAAGTGGCTGAGCTAGCTTGCATCTTCCACAGGTCCAAGAGTCTAAAGACATAGTCCCTCCTCATTCCACCAGGAGACTCCATTGCCTAGGGGTTCCAAGTTATCAAGTTTATCTCTCTCTCCTCCTCAAAAATCTAAATTTTTCTTTGGTTACTTTCCTTGCATGCATAAGTAGATCTTAATTTAATTGAAAAGTTGAATTTGATTTTACTTTTTCATGCATGCAAGTTAGATCTAGATTTTAAATTCACTTCATTATTTAAAGCTAGATCTATCATAAAAAAGGTTTCCTTTAGCAAGTACTTCCTTTGAAAACTTAAGGCTAAAAGGTAGAGTTAATTCTAAGAGCTTTCATTACAAATTTGGCAATCTTAGTGCCATTGTGTTTGCTGTCCTAAAACAGCAAACAAAATCACTAAGAAGGCTTTCCTTTAGCTTTCTTTCTTGGTCCCTAACTTGCTGATTTTTATAAGCTTTCATTTTGGTATTTTTGCTCAACTTCTAACATCATTTTGCAAGCTGTCCCAAAACATTTTGGGGCATATTTCTCCACTATAACTTGTTGTTTTTGTAGGTTTAGCAAACAAACAAGGGGAATCGCTGCCCGTTTCCAAGGAACTGGAGCTCCCAGGACCACCCAAGGCACCTAACTTTCTTCCAATCTAATTTTCTCTCAATAAATTTGTAAATTTGTGGCCTTAAATATAAAAGGACTACAAATATTCTTCCAAAAACTATTGTAACTGAAAAGAAAGAGTGGCATAACCCACTAGGTCTGAAAACCCCCCAGGGGCTGGGGGGAACTGTCTCATTTTTTCGTGTCTGTCTCTTTTCTTGCTTTCATTTCTTTTTTGCAAAGTTAAAATAAACCCAAGCACTGCAAAACATTAGATAGATTTCAATTTCTAGATTAGATTAGTCTAGATTTCCTTTTTTTTGCAATTTCCTTTCAGTTATTTCAATTTGGCAAATAAACCTTCCCCTCAGCAGCATCAGTATGCTTTGGCCCCTTGCGAGCTTTGATTGATCTAGGGAGTCCATCAAAAAGGGAACTAGTCAGTGCGGAGTAATTTTAAAGGGAAAACCTTACACCACTATTGCTCGATACAGGACCCATATAAATAGATCGACTCGAGAATTCAGGGGGATACTCATTGAGATTAGTTCTCTCCCCATAGGAACTCCTTGCAATCTTACTAATACCCATTTGGGGGAATGTAGTTTAAGGAAACAAAATTTAGATTATATTTTACTTTTGTTTCACACTTACAATCTTGCATACACAAAGTGGACTAGCAATATCAAGTCACCTCACTAAATAGACTCACTAATTCAAGCAATCACCCATAATAATAAAATTTGCCAAGAGCACTTGCAACACATTCTTACAGCAGCATTTTACATTATTGGCATTGGTCTATTATATTGTGCATCATCATTTACTTTCAAACACTTGTATTTTTCTTTCAAGCTATAACATTTATGCTCAAGTACTTTATTTGCTTAATATCTCTAGCATAAGCATTTCCTTTATGGGTCATATATGTTGTTAGGATAGTTGTATTTACTTTTGAATTTCATTTTAAACTCCTAGAACAATAATTGTGCTTAGCTTTAGTTCAAGCCTTGGATTTTTTTTTAGGGACTACCCCCCTTGGTTTCACTAGGAGCTAGCCTAGATAGAGGGGTGGAGTGTCAGGTGACAGCGACCCGACTCGAGACTTTCCCCCAAGGCCACACCCAGTGGATTGAAGATTTCTTCTACGTGACTAGAGCTGTGGATTAGGCAACAACAATTTTTGGCATCGTTGTCGGGGATAAATCTTTCTATTCCTAGAATATGACACTTGTTTTCCTTTCTTGTTTTTGCTTTGTTTGATGCTTCTTGTTTATTAGAAATAGACTCGATCATCTGGCGACTCCACTTCATGAATAATTTGAAAAAGTATTCTACAAGAAGGAACTCACAAGTTTTCTTAGCTTCATCCTTGAACCTGAAAAGGTTTACAGGAGGTTAAACAAACTTGCCTCTCGTAGGATCCTTGATAATCATGGATCCAGATTCCAAGTCCATTTCTGATAAACATTTTTTTTTCTTTTTTCTGTTTAATAATTATAATTTAGAAATGGATGATCTTTATAAACCATGTGAATTTTCTGCAATAAACGATTATCTGAATATTATCCCTGAAAAAAGATTTAAATTTTTTTCCCTATTTTCAAAGAAATAATGTTGTTAGCGCTAAACATCATGTTTCCAGGGTTTCTCTTTGCATTAATAAATGGTGTTGCAATGCCTTACATAAAGATTTAATGATAAAGTTGTTTGTCCTGTCTTTTGAGGACGATGATCTTGATTGGTTCACAGAACTAAAGGATAACCAAGTTAAAACTATGAAAGAGTTGATTGAGGCCTTTATGGAAAAATGGAGAGATAAAGAACCAACAAAACTTAAGGTTGCCCGTAAGATGGCAATTGAGGTTGATAAGAATATACAAGAGCCAGAGTTTCACAGAGAACGGGAAAAGAAATTCCATCTGGAAGATCCGAAAAAGCCTGTAGATGAGTCAATAAGTGATTAGAATGAAACATAAGTAACTTGTAGGCCATCAATTCCAGATGACTCAGAGCATAGGCAAGCCTTCGAGGACGATGAACAAATTTTAATAAACAAATTGCAAGAATTTTCAAAATTTGAAGTTGATAAATATCTAGATAAGTCTAATCCCCACCATCCTCCCAAAGGACCCATCTCTTCAGAAGAGATCTTCAACAAACATGACAAGAACAATAAAGCAGATCCGTTAATAGTTTCAGCTCTAACCCCTCAGCCATCTAATGAATTAATAAGAGATAATGTAAACATGGAAGGAAGTTTCGGGCCATTGATTCCAAATCACTTCAAGCAGTGACTGGACTTCAACGATGACAAACAAATTCTAAAATTTATAAAAAATTTACAAGATTTTTCAGACTTCAAAGCTTGGTGGAATGAAGAAGGACATAAATATCCTGAATTGTTTGATCCCAAGAAGAACCCCAAGTTAATAAAAATTGGAAAAGGGTCTTCAACAAGTCATCACGGCCAGAGATTTTTCAGGAAAATAAGGTCTTCTATCATCCATGACATGGCTGGTCTAGATTCTTTCTACCTCAGCTAGTTGGACGGTGAAAAGTTAAAATATGCCAGTGAATTGGAAGCTCCTCAAATTGCTCCTCAATGATAACATTTGATGCCCAAGGGGCATCCATTGTAAAATAATTTGACTCTAACCCTTCCTCCTTGTATTTTCCTTTCATTTCTTCAGCATTTCATTTTCTTCTTGTTTATATGTGTGTGTGTGTGTGTGTGTGTGTGTGTGTGTGTGTGTGTGTGCAACTTACATTTCATGATCGCTTTTATATATTCTATGTGTCACTAATATATCCATTTGTCGAAACATGTTTTTGTTTTGCAGATCACAAATTATGAGGTTCTCGCATGCTCTTTAAAGATCAAGCATATGTCCCCATATGGAGTCAATTGTTACCTCCCTAGTTGTACCAGGAAGGACTAATGATGATCTGCAAAGATTGACAAAATACTTGTTCAAAATTGTTAGATTTTCTTAATTTTCAGAAGCAATAGATTTACCAGAGTATTTTGATCTTCATTCAACATTCAATAACCATATACTAGAAATAGAAGCAGGATCTAGAAGTAGATAGACAAGCAAAAGAAGACACAAATATTTATCCTGGGAAACCCCAGCCAACTTTTCTTAGAGAGAATATTTTTTATAACACAATACAAACATGAACAAGCTCTATTCACAAGAGAAAAAACAACAATGAAGAAACCTTGATAACAAGTACTTACCTCTTCTTCTTGTCAAACCCTTGTGAGGGTAGACAACCAAGTCACCTCACAACCTTATAGCAATTCTTCTAGAGGTAGCGCACAAGAGAAACCACCAAGAACCCTAGTTGCAATGTCTACTAGGGTTGCCTCAGACTTGCACCTCTGTTTCCTTCTTTGTTGAGATGATGAGATGAGTGAGTGTGTGTTGAAATGAGCAAGGCGTCACCTTTACTTATAGTCTTCAAGTCACTTAGTTGGGGCCAACTTCTCTTCCTGGAAATTCTGTTTCCACTTTATTATTTTCCTGTGGGCCGACTTCTCTTCCTAGAAATTCTATTTCCACTTTATTATTTTCCTGTGGATCAGCTTCTCTTACGAAGTGTTCTTCAACTTTTCAATGGTCTTCCTTTGACTTCTTGGAATCTTCTTCTCTAAGCAAAGTTGTCCAAGAGGAAATACCTCTCGCTGCTACAAAAAGATCAACAAAAATCAGAGTTCAAAAGTCCAGTTGGGTCTTATGACGCCTTCAAATTTTCTTCTTCTTCTTCTTCTTCTTCTTCTTCTTCTTTATGCATGATCCATACCCCCATGGGGGGAATTGTAATAAAATGTGCTAGCATGATGACTCTCTATTTTGTAAAAGACTCGGCTCCCTAAGACTTAGTCATCAGTGCATACTCTAGAGTGTTTTTTATCACTTGTTACATATACTTTGCTCATCAACAATTTCTAATTTCTAATTTTTTTCACTCACTACCTCCAAAGATGGAGTGTGTACTAATGGATAGGCCTTAGTAAGTTGTCTAAGTCTAGTGTCTAATGTATATCACCATGCTAGTCATGATTTACGAGTCTTATGGACATGAACTAGGTCCCCTCAGTTTTTTTTTTTAATTATTTTAATAAGACGTAAAAATTCCCACAAAACGGGATTTTTACTTTGTAATTTGGTTTAATAATAAAAAAGTGGTACTAGGAGATGTCATATGCCTTGGGGATATTCGTTTTCTAACCCAGAATACCCCTTATACCCTTATACCCCCTTTTCGAGAGAAATTATTGAATTATTCGCTTATAAAAGTCAATTTTACTAGAAAAAGGTGAATAAAATCAAAATAAATCAGCTTTCCTATTTTTTAGGAAACTTGTTGATGACATGTTTTTAGTAAACTCACTCTCTCTCTTAGTCCATTGAGTGTTAGTGACACTTAAGAATGACATAGTGGGAGTTGAAGGGAATTATGTGGGGAGTTCTCTTCAATTGAAGGAGATCCCTAAGCGAGGTGCGCACTTCTTGAGAGAGGTGGCGCATTTAGAGTAGTGGGCGTTGATCCTGTTATCCCCATTCCTAGGGATAACTAAGGAGATGGTGTCTCGAGGCCCTTGGGTTGTAGACATGGAGTACCGAGAGGCATCCTAGCATGCAGAGCCCTTCGTTCACCACACATCATCATCTGATTGATGGCAGCAGCATCCACCACGCCTAGCTTGGATCATAGAGGACAACAGGTCTTGCTCCAAAGGTAACGAGTCTGGTCTCATGGTAAGTGGCATTCTAATATTTGAAGCATTTGACATGTTGCAAAGAATCTTTCTTGATTACAGAGCATTTCCCTGGAATTTATATCTTTTGCCTTATTTCACCTTGGTGGGTGGCATTGAAGTCCTAGTAAGTTGGTCATCCTTGGGAATGGGGTGCTACCGGGGGGTTCCTTGAAGAATCATCGTACCATTCCCAACCATACCTGTCACTTTCCATTACATCTTCCACTTCATCTCCTAATCTTTTGGGTTTTCGGGTGCACTAACCCAAGAAGGGATTGTACCTCATTTCATGCGAAGAAGGGGCTAAAGGTCCAAAGGGAAGTAGCTAGCAAAAGATAAAAGCCAATCATAAACCTTCCAAATGCTCACCTAGGGATCCTGATAGTAATGAAATGCTTCTCGAAAAAAAAAGGGGACCCATAAAAAATAAATAATTAATCATGATTAATTATGCCAACTAAGGTAGAGCATATGTGGGCTTTGTTTTTATTGTTTAGTTTAGTGCCCCATATGTCTTCAACTTGGGAAAGCATGACCAAGTGTAACCAAGGTAGAGCGTGTGTGGGCTTTGTTTTTATAACTTAGTTTAGTGCCCCCACATGTCTTCAACTTGGAAAGACTCTAATAGATTAACGGCAAATGGGCTTGGAGAAAAGTTGCATTGAAAACTAAGATGCAGCACACCCTCTACAAAGGCACCCATAAATGAGACAATACGAACCCTAGTATGTCATAAACCCCATGCCTAGAAGTTTTCCTAGTCCATCTCACATTCATCACAAGACTCAAATAGGTTTCTATTGGGAAACACCCTTGACTTGGGGATTGGCTGGCCCAATAGGGCACCTTGACACCCCTCCCATACCTAAATTTGACAAAGTTTATAACTTCTTTGAGCATTTTTTAGTTTTAAAAGGGGGGTTTGATTGATACACACGTTGGGTGGTTCTTGTATTAGATATGACTTGCTATGATACATGTGACTTGTGGACCCTTGGAGGGCGTACTTGCTTGTCTTTGTAGGTCCTTGACAGGTAAAAGCTTGATCGTGGAGGCACAAGGTCACTTGGACCTTCACTTGGGGCAAGAATCCCACATGTTGGATGATGTACCCCCTCTCCTTTGGACAACTTGGATGAGGGGCGTTGCCTTTAGAGGCACTTGAGTATGCCAAAGAGGTGACTCGTTGGCTTTCCCAGACCCAACGTTTGCCTTTGGAGGCCTTATCCTTCTCTTTTGGGGCATGACATCACACTTGGAAAGCTAGGGTTTGATGGTGATGGATGATTTGATGATGACTTGGCATGTTTTCATGGAGGAAGACCCTTGCACCTTGAAGAATTGGCATTTGGAGGCCCAACGTCTCCCTCAAATGGCTCAATGACTTGTTCATCATGCCAAGACGTCACCCTAGGGGGCATGACGTCATCTTTTAGGGCTTGCTTTTCTTGTAAAATTAAATTATAATTTGTAAAGGGGCAAATTAGGAGGTCAGCCTCCCTAATTTTTATTTTACCCTAAGTTAAGTGGAAAAATTGTTTTTACAACATCATGTATAAAAGGAGACCTTGTCACTTTCATTTGATACATAACACACTTGAGAATTACATATCTCTTGGCTGAAATTTTTGCCCCTCTTGGGAAAATAGCACTTTCTCTCTTTTATGCTATTTTGGATGGTAGTACTTCTCTCTTCTGGAAGAAGTGGTGCGCTATCTCTCTTGGATGCTTGTTCTTGAAATATTCTTGGTAGAAGAGGGTTTATCTTGCTATCTATAGGAATTGGTAAGGAATTTATGCATATTGTTAGTATTTCTTATTGTTTCATGGTTTTTCTTGTCTAAACCCTTGGAGGAGTATAAGGGCATACACCCTCCACCAAGATCTATCATTGTTGTTAGTGGATAAGCTATTGCAAAGGTTGCTAGGAGGAGTAAAAAGACTTACACCCTCCTAGATTTACCTTGCTAGTTTGCTTGCCCTAGGGAGTAAAAAGGCTTACACCCCTAGGGAGGTAACACAACTAGCCCTTACAACAAGAGACCCCATAACCCAATTGATAAGGCACTAATCTAATTTGCATTGGAGATCTAAAATCATTGCATTGGTATACGTGAAAAGTTGAAATTTTGCAATTGTCTAAATTGGAAGTTGTTCTTCATGTTATAAGTTTGCTTGAGCCTCTAAGGAGTCCTCTTTAGCCAAGTGATTCTCTTGTTGTTATAAACTTATTGTTACAGCCATTAGGGCTGTTACAAACTCTCTTTTATCATCTTTTGTCACTCTTTCTACCACTAAAAATTGCAAGTGAATAGTGCTAATTATTCTTCTTGTCAAGGGCTTTCATTCAAGTGTTTTTCTTATGGATTTCAATGGCTAGAACTTACTGCTGTAGCAAAATTTTGTTACAGCCATAAGGATACCCTAATATATTGCTAATAACATCCTTTTGCAACCCTATTTTGCCAACAAAACTTGTGTTTAAGTACTGAGATATGATTTGCATGATCAAGGCTTGATTACTCAATAATCATTTGATGTTTTGGATGGTTAATTTAGCAGCTACTATCATCTTTATTTGTTGATCTATATATTTCCATACTGCTGCAATTTGAGACAGCAAGCTTAACTTGTTGAATTCCCATTGATATAAGGCTTGGTTTATGATCATGTGTCTTGTTCTGGGCAGGGCTAACATTGTTTCACATGTACAAAACGCTTGGCAACCTTCTCCTCCTTCACAAGACTCTTTTCCAAGCCATTCTTCATCTCCAAGCTCTACCTATAGGAGTTTCACTCATCATCACATCACTTTTTATCTCAATTCCCCTAGGGTCACTGGGATTCCCCCCTTGTGATGATTTATCATCACTAAAGCGAGGGGAGTGCCTATCTAAGGTGACAATGGGTAGGTACTCCCATAGTTGTCACACTTTCGTGGATTGGGTTGGGCTTTGCCCAATCTATAGATTGTGGCGATAACAAATCCCAAGGAGGTCGCCACCTCCACTTGGCAATGTGGTGCCCTCTCATCCTCTTCCTCTCTCACTTGAGGCAAGTCAACTCACCTTGCATGAGATGTGGTTGCAATCAAGCCCATCCATTTGGC
Source organism: Picea sitchensis (assembly GCA_010110895.2). NCBI lineage: Eukaryota > Viridiplantae > Streptophyta > Pinopsida > Pinales > Pinaceae > Picea > Picea sitchensis. The sequence continues at coordinate 310,078 of SNQJ01S0001283.1, forward strand.
TTGTCCTTCTTGGGATGTGCACACTCTTCCTTGGAAATTGCTCCCTCTTTTGCATAAAAACAAGTAGATCTCGCCATTGTTAGCTAACAGGACTTTGGGCTCTGTTTGTGGTAGTACTTGTTGATATTATGATAGTTGCGGGAGGTATTAACCTCCACGTGTAACCCTGACAAGAATAGAATATTTCGGAAAGAAAGAAGAAACCCTAGAGCCTTGGACATAACCCTAGAAGACAAGTTGGCTAAGGAAAATAATTAATATTGAGTCTTTAGCCTCCAGAAAGAGAAGTCGGCCCAGAGAGCTAAGAAAGAGCAGTATAAATACAGGAATCCAAAGCTCATTTGTACACAGACAACTCGCAACTGCAGAAATTCAGTAAGTGCGCAAGTCTGGAGAGTAGTTGCAGCTACTGCAACTAGTATTTTCAGTTTTAGGCTTGGACTTTCTCTTGGTTATGGTTTGGACTTTCTGATTGGTACGCTAGCTCTAGAGAGTGGTACGCTACCTTGATTGGCTTTTGGAACTAGGGTTTGTTTCCGGAATTGTTCTCTTTGTCAAGGTTAAGGTGCTCGAGGGTGGCTTCGGCCTATGGTTGGGTGACAATATTGCTATATTGGCTATGGTTAGACGAGCACACCTATTATTTCTAATAGGTTATGGGCCCATACTATCTTCGAACAGTCTAATTGCTGGAAGATAGATTGGGAGGATTTGCGCAGTTGCGGTTGCAGTAAAAATTTTTGTTGCAGCAACGAAACCCTAACCCTCGTGTTGAGGCACCTTAAGTGAAGAGATTGACCTAATTTCTGGATAGCCTAGTGCACCCTAACCTAGCACACCTTCTGGTATTCTCAGCAAGCTAAGACGTCAAGTTTGATTTTTTGGTCAAAGTCAAAGGTTGACCAAGTCAAAGTAGTCATGACTTACTCTATGAAGTCAAAAAACAAGTTAGAAGGGGCTTCTAACTTTAAAGCAAGGAAGACAAGGATTGACCTCATCCTTGCCAAGAATAAAGTGTTGGATATTGTGAAAGGAAAGATCATGGAACCACAGTTTGAAGAAGGAAAAGAGAAGGAACCTCAGAACGTTGTAGTTATGGAGAAGTTCAAGGACAATGACATCAATGCCATGAGTATCATAGTGGACTCTATAAAAGACCACTTGATATCCTACATCTCTCATCTTGACTCATCTAAGAAGATGTACAATGCCCTAACTAATCTCTTCTCAGTCAGAAACATTGGACAAGTAATGAGTCTGAAGAATGAGCTTCGTGACATGAAAATGAATGATGATGAAAGCATAACATCATACTTTATGATAATCTCTCAGTTAAGAGATCAACTACAAGCTATTGAAGAAATAATTTCAAGGAACTGGTAAATATAGTACTCAACAGCCTTCCCAAGACATGGGATGCATTTGCCGCAAGCATGAACACAAGAAAGGAATATCTCACATTTGAAGAACTTTGGACTTGTTGTGCACAAGAAGAATCAAGGATTAGTACAAAAGAGAAATCCCAAAAGAAATACGATGATCAAGCCTTCACAGCAAAAATTCAAGAATTTCAGGAATAAGAGGAAGTTTGGCCTAAGGAAGGAAATAGACGAAGCATTAGTTGTCGAAGAAAGGGAAGCCTCAAAGAAGGCCAAGCAGGATAAAACAGACTTCTTCTAAGACAAGGTAACAATATTCTTCATAATTCTTGTACATACCATGTTTACATAGTTTTTGTACATATCTTGCATATCTATTTCTTAGAAGATAAGATGTTCAAGTGAAACAATACCTATGGAAGAATATAACAAGATAAGGATTGCTATCACGATGACTACAAGTCAAGCTATACACATGAAAAGATGATGTACATTGACAATCCTTGGTAACAATTCCTGTGGAAGCTATTACATAAGTAAGAACTGCAAGATAAGTCGAAATCATAATCAAACTTGAAGAAACCCAGAAGAAGTAAAAACAGAAAGAAGTCAGCAATCAAGAGGAAATTAGAAAAAAACTTGTGGACTCTCTTAGATGGAGGGAGCTGATTACAGAATTCCAAAAGAAGAGCATGCATTCATGCATGAAGCAAGGATTAGGAGGGAGCTAATCCTAAATGATATGATTCATTGAGGATTATGAAGTATCTGTCCATGTTCCAATTGAAAGTAGCATCCATGATAAGCAGCACGTGTTCAGTTTGACTCTAGAAGAAATCTTCTTTGAAAAGAAGCCTTAAAGTATCCTTGGTTTTCCATCTACATCAATGATCCTATGATGAAAGGAAGAAGTTGGAATCTTCAAGGCATATAGAAGACCCCATAGGTAAAGAGAGACATGAGGAAGAACATGAAGATTCCAAGAAAGAAAGAAAAACAAGAACAACCAGTTATTATACCAAGAATCACAAGACTACAAGCTTGATTTGAACCCACTAAGAAGCAATCGAGCAAAAGAAATGGAAGTTATGATAAAGAACAGTGTATGTAAGAAAATGTGAAAAAGACTTATGAATGGAAGCATTGCAAGATTCGGAAATTCTTCCAGAAGGAGGGAGAAGACTATGACAACAACTTGTTCTAGCAAAGCAGATATACCTCTTGTAGTATCCATGGATTGCAATTTACATGTAAAGGGTTGTTCTTCCCAATAAAGCAAGTGAGAAAGAAGCTTATACCAGAAAGAGACTCGTGTATATAGATATAAGAAGACCTTGTATGGATTCAAACAACTTGATGCAGAGTATCTCACATACAGCAGAAGCGTGGTGAAAATTTTCTATGACAGAGATAGTGTATCAAAATAGTTACTAAGATGTCTGGGATGATGGATTGTTAATCCATGGCAAACTCTCATGATGACTGAAGAAGTGCTACTTGGATATGTTTCAGTTTGAACCTTGCCACGATGTTATGAGCTAGTAGGAAACAGAAGTGTCGAATTCAACCATGATATATTATTATTACAGCCTGAGTGGGCCTAATGGTTAAGAACATTTGTTTCCTCTTAAGAGGTCACAAGTTCAAATCCAGAGGGGGGTAGGGTATGTATACCTCTGTAGACTTTACCAGTCAAATCGTTGGGCGAAGGGGGGTCCCTTGTCCCACAAACAAGAGGGTCTCATACACCAATTTGGTGTCTAGCTTGGTCGTGACCTTAAAATAGATTATTATTATTATTATTATTATTGTAATGATCAGAGCTATATGAAGCCTTCAGAGAAAACCATTGTTCCATGACAAACCGAAGTACATTGAGATCAAGCATTATATTCTCCGTGATGAAGTCCAGAAAAGAAAAGTGGTTCTCCAATATATCTCCACAGATGAGCAAGATAGCAGATATTTTGGTAAAAGCCTCTGCCCAAGATGAAAAGTTTGCGTCTATGTTGCAGGAAACACCCCCCCCCCCTGTTTCGGAGCCCAAAATGGTACGGTACGGCCCCGAAATGCCGTCGGCCGTACCGTACGGTGTTTCTTGAAAGGGTCGTACCGCGCCCATACGGTCGGGTTTCCGCAGCTTTCAAAGGAGAATTAGGCAAATAAAGGGGCCGTGGGGCCCCCAAACTTCCAGTTAGTGTTAGTTAATGCCTTTTTGGCCTTCTCTAATTAGAATGAAGATGATTTTATGTGTATCATTATGTTTTTCTTGCAATATAATGCTTTTTTTTTTAAAACTATATATATATATATATATATATATATATTTTAATTTTTTTATATACGGCGTTTCCCCTGACGTTTCCATTTTTTGAGGGCCTGTTTCGTATCGTACCTGTTTCGGAAACTTCGTATCGTTTCCCCTGACGTTTCCATTTTTTGAGGGCCTGTTTCGTATCGTACCTGTTTCGGAAACTTCGTATCGTTTCCCCGTTTTGTGCAACGTAGCTTTGCGTACTCAAGAAACAAGTTGGGGCTCGTGGAGATAAATTTCTTATTGAAAAAGGAAGAGATTACTCCCAAGTTGGGAGGGAGCACTTATATGTTATTGATTTATGGACAGTCAGTTTTCAGTTTGAAAAATGGTCCAGGATGAGCAGTTTCTTTCCAGTTCGGAAAGTGGTTTGAGATTTCTGACGGACGGGCATTTTCCAGTTCAGAAAATGGTCCAGATCGGACAGTCATTTTCGTAATGAAAATGGTCCAATAGATTGTCGATGTACCATAAACAGTGATTCCCCTTGTGGCCAGTGTGGGGAAATGGTCTAGGACAGTCATTCTTCTTGGCAGTCACTCTGAGTAGTGGTCAAGTAGAATGGTCTGCCTCGTCGGGAAGTCATTCTTTCGAAGTTCACAGTTGTGAGCAGTTTCGAAGAATGGTCTGTCTTGGACGTTGGTGCAGGACAATCATTTCCATTAGGAAATGGTTCGGACAGTCATTCCCTAGGGAAAACTCATTCTCTCCAGGTTGCACTATGATTAGTGCAAGAGGAATGGCCCAGTTAAGTGAATGGTCCAAGTTCAGCAATCAGGGATAGGCATTCCCTAGGGTAGACTCATTCTCTCCAGGTTGCACTATGATTAGTGCCGGAGGAATGGCCCAATTAGATGAATGGTCCAGGCTCATAAATCAGGGACAGTTATTCTTCTATGCTTGAGAAGAATAGTCTAGATAGCCCATGGTTGATGTTTTACTTTCTGAGGGCAGATGCTCTTCCAGATCTCACAGATGTGAGTGGAAGAATGGCCCAGACGACTCAGTTTATATCATGATATTGTTTTATACAGGTTGATATCAAATGATATGATTGTTGTGGAGACTGTATGTCTCTGGACAATAGATGTATGCTACTGTGGTGGATCTGTTCCACTAGTTGTGACTGTGTGTCACTGGTTAAATAGTCATGTGCTACTTGGTGTGGTTGTGTACCACTGGATAATAGTTGTGTACTACTATGGATAGACACAGTTGTGTTCAATTGAATGACATTGTTTCAATTGCCATGAAGACTATCAGTAGTGTTGGAAATGATTACCAGCTAGATGGATAGTTAGTGTGTTGGTGGATAGATATTCTCCAGGCGGAAAATGGTCCAGGACAGTTATTCTTCTAGGACATATGTCCGGATTAGAAGAATAGTCCTTGTAGCCCATGGCGTGGCTTCCAGCATCTGTTGGAACAGTTATTCTTCTAGGACATATGTCCAGATTAGAAGAATAGTTCGTGTATCACTCTGTGGAGTGAGTGACTTATTCAGCATCATGCTTGATTACTCAGATGGAGTATGACTTCGAGAGATGATGCAGTTGATGCTATCAGATGATACTGATAGTGATGATGGTGCTCGTGATTTGATCATGAGATAGCCTGTGTGGCTATGATGATGCTACCAGTTGAATGGTATGTTTGTGCTCAATACCATTGTTTTCAATACCTCCCTAGCTAGGAGGGAGTGTTGATATTATGGTAGTTGCGAGAGGTATTAACCTCCACGTGTAACCCTGACAAGAATAGAATATTCCAGAAAGCAAGAAGGAACCCTAAAGCCTTGGACATAACCCTAGAAGACAAGTCGGCTAAAGAAAATAATTAATATTGAGTCTTTAGCCTCCAGAAAGAGAAGTCGGCCCAGACACCTAAGAAAGAGCAGTATAAATACAGAATGCCAGAGCTCATTTGTACACACAGCTCGCAATTGCAGAAATTCAGTAAGTGCGCAAGTCTGGAGAGTAGTTGCAGCTACTGCAACTAGTATTTTCGGTTTTAGGCTTGGACTTTCTCTTGGTTATGGTTTGGACTTTCTGATTGGTACGCTAGCTCTGGAGAGTGGTACGCTACCTTGATTGGCTTTTGGACCTAGGGTTTGCTTCCGGAATTGTTCTCTCTATCAAGGTTAAGGTGCTCGGGGGTGGCTTCGGCCTATGGTTGGGTGACAATATTGCTATATTGTCTATGGTTAAACAGGCACACCTAGTATTTCTAACTGTACTATCATTATAACATTTTACTATTGGAATAAAAGATTTTGGAGGTCAAAGGTGGCTTGTGCTAGTGTGTGGATGATCATTGTCATGTGCCTAAATGTATGAGGTGATGTTGATTTCATTGTTTGTTTTTCAATTGTTGATGTGGAAATGATCTTTTAAACTAGTTTGGTTTCTAGATCGTTTTGTCTTTCTTTACATATGTCATTAAAGATCTGCATCCAAATTTTGCTTAATTACATGCTATCAAGATTTCATGTGTAGGGAGTGTTATCGTACAACTTGTAGGTTGGGCAAAGCCCGACCCAACCACCAAATGGCAACAACTAAGAGAACACCTACCCACTGTCACCTTAGGAAGGTATTCCCGTCACTTTAGAGATGAAAGAATCACCTCAAGGGGGGAAACCCGGTGACCCTGGGGGGAAAGAGATGGAAAGTGAAGAGATGAAAGAGGGTCCCCCTATAGGTCAAGATACTAAGTGGAAGAAGGATTGAGGATGAGTCTTGGGAGTGGTTTAAGGTTGCCAAGTCCTTGGGTACCTGCTAAGAGTGTTTGTACCTGCCCGAGACACAAGAAAAAACAATTGTATGCAGTGTATGTTAGTTGGACAAGCAAGTTAAGCTTGTTGTCCCTATTTGCAGCAGTCAACAAAAATATATATCGGCAAGAAAATCAATTACTTGCTGCAGAAATAATCATCAAAAGCATCAAGTATTTATTGGGCAACGAAATACTAAACATGCAGACTAATTCCCAATACTTTAGCACAAGCTTTGATGGTGAATTAGAGCTGCAAAAAGATGTTTTCAGAGATTTTTCAGAGCAGCCAAATGGTTGTAGCAAAGATTTGCTACAATAGCAACTTTTACCCCAAGGAATTAGCCAAAAATTTGCCCAACAATAGCCAATATCAAGTAGATTAACAATAGCAACTTTCCAACTATTTCCAATGGTAAAAGAGTGAGAAATTGAGCTTGAAAAAGAGAGTTTGCAGCAGCCCTAATGGCTGTAGAATAATTTTATAACAGCAGCAAGATATCCTTGACCAATCAAAACGCCCTAGTGGCTCAAGCAAGCAATTAAGACAAAGAATTGATTCCACTTTGAACAAATTCAATGTCTCATAAAATCACGTATTTCAATGCGAGTATTTTATTTCTCCAATGCAATAAATGATTAGTGCCTTGCCAAAATGGGTTGTGGAGTCTTCTTGTATTAGGTTAGGACTACTAAATCTCAAGGGGTGTAAGCTCTTTTACTCCATTGAGATAGCAACCCTAACAAGGTAAAGTCTAGGAGGGTGTAAACCCTTTTACTCCTCCTAGTAACCTTTGCAATAGTCTTTTCAACAAACAATAATGATAAAAAAGGGTGGAGGTTGTAAATCCTTATACTCCTCCAAGGATCTAGCCAATAACAAGCATGGAACAAGAAAGAAACTTAACAAAGTGCAGATTTTCCTTACCAATTCCAAGAAATGCCAAGACAAAACCCTAGTTAACAAGCAGTTTTCATCACCAAAGCAAAGAGAAAGAGTCTCCAAGAGTAGCGCACCACTTCCTTCCACGAGACAAGAGACAAACCATATCACAATAGAGAGAGAAAGTGAATTTTCCCAAGTAGGGCAAAAATTTCAGCCAAGTATCCTTCTCCACATGGGAGAGCTATGATTAAAATGAGATTCAAATGATCTCTATTTATACAAAATGTCTTAAACATAGTGTGTCCACATAAGTTAGGGTAAACACAAAATAAGGGGAGAACAACCCTTATTTTTCCCCTTTACACAAGTATTTCATCTTTAATTCAAATTTAAATCTTAAAGAATGCACAATAGAAACCCTAAGATGACATCACCCCTCTAAGGGTGACGTTTTGACCCTTTGAGCAAGTCGTTGGAGTAGAAGGTTGAGGTTGTTGGGGCTCATAAAGCCTCCCTCTCATGTGCTATAGCCTCCTCAAGTATCCTCCCACCAAATCAGGCCAAGTGTCAAGTAGCAACTCCATCACCACCAAACCCTAGCCCCTCTATGACGTCAAGCCTCAAGAAAGTGATGTTTTTCCTCCTTCAAGAAAAACGTTTGGGTGGTAGGGGCTAGGTTAGGTCCTCCATGATGCCATGTAAGCCTCCAAAGGCATATCTCCGTGATCCGGCATGTGGGCCCTCGGCATCCAACCTGTGGGCTTCAAGCCCCATGGAAGCCCAAGCTTGGCTTGTTCCTCCAAATCTGTCCACCAATTGAGTCCTACAAAGACAAATGGATATGCCCTCCAGGGATCTCAAGTCAAAGCATCATGATGAGTAAGTCAAATCAATAAAAGAGCCATTCAAGCAAATACATCCAAACCACCTCATCAAAATAAACTAATGTTCATAGACCCTATGCAACTTACCAAGTTTTTGTATGGGAGGGTTGACAAAACGACCTATTGGGTGAATCGTTCCTCAAGTTTAGGGGTGTTTCCCGAGGGGACCTCCTTCTAATTCATGTGGGTGAGGTGTCATGGATGAAGGGAAAAACTTTTGGGCATGGGGTTCGTGATATACAAGGGGTTGTAGTGTCTCACCTATGGGTGTCTTTGTAGAGGGTGTGTTGCACCTTCGTTTTCAATGCATCCTTTTTCCAAGCCCATTCATTGTCATTAATTAATTAAGGTCCAAACACTGGGTACTCCCTAGGATGAATCAATTAGCTTGGGGGGCAATACCGAAGTGTCGCTTGAAGGGAGAAGCACACATAGTGCCATGGGGGTATAGTCTAGCCTGTAACACACTTTGTGTAAATCCCTCAATGAAGTGGGACATTTTATGTTATGTGTTTGCTTTTGCAGGTCTTTAAGTTTTTAGGAGAAGCTTTTCATTGCTCTCAAGACCTCTTTGGGCGAGCATCTGGAAGGTTCATAATCAGGCTTTTATCTTTTGCCAACCACAAGCCTCTGGGCCTTCAGCCCCTTCTTCCCATGAAGTGAGGGACAACCCCTTCTTGGGTCAATACACCCAAAAAACCCAAAAGGTGAGGAGATGAGGGGATGAAGTGTGGAAAGTGGCAAGTATAGTCAGGAATGGAACGATGACTTGTCAAAAGGACCTCTCAGTAACATACCTATCCCTAAGGGTGACCCACTTATTAGGGCACAATGTCAACCACCAAGGTGAAACAGGAAAAACAACATAATGTCCAAGCAAATGTCACATGATCAAAAGCAGTAATAGATGCAACAAACTCAAATGCCTCAAATATTGAAATGACACTCACCATAATACCTTACTTGTAACTCATGGAGCAAGACCCAATGTCTTTTGGATGCCAGCTGATGTGGTGGATACCGTCATGATCAACCTAGAGCAATGGTGGTGAGGTGGGTCTCCATTTGTGCAAGTGGAAAATACTGGTCAAGTTGTCTCTCGGTACTCCATGTTTTCAATCTGAGGGCCTTAAGACATCATCTCCTTAGTTATCCCACAAAATGGGGATAATAGGGAGCACCACAATTTAACAATCATTTGCTTGGAGAAGTGGTTGAGTTAGTTTGCATCTTCCATGGCTCCAAGATTCTAAAGACATAGTCCCTCCTCATTCCACCAAGAGACTCCATTGCCCAAGGGTTCCAAGCTATCAAGCTTATCTCTCTCTCCTCCTCAAAAATTTAAAATTTTATTTGGTTACTTTCCTTGCATGCATAAGTAGATCTTAATTTAATAGAAAAGTTGAATTTGATTTTACTTTTGCATGCATGCAAGTTAGATCTAGATTCCAATTTCCACTTCATTATTTAAAGCTAGATCTACCATAAAAAAGGTTTATTTTTAGCAAGTACTTCCTTTCAAATAATAAGGCTAAAAGGTAGAGTTAATTCTAAGAGCTTTCATTACCAATTTGGCAATCTTAGTGCCATTGTCCTTGATGTCCTAAAACAACAAACAAAATCACTAAGAAGGCTTTCCTTCAACTTGCTTTCTTGGTCCCTAACTTGCTAATTTTTATAAGCTTTCATTTTGGTATTTTTGCACAACTTCTAACATCTTTTGCATGTTGTCCCAAAGCATTTTGGCGCATATTTCTCCACTATAACTTGTTGTTTTTGCAGGTTTAGCGAACAGCCAAGGGGAAATGTTTCCCGTTTCCAAGGAACCGAAGCTCCCAGGACCACTCAAGACACCTAACTTTCTTTCAATCTAATTTTCTCTCAATAAATTTGTAAATTTGTGGCCTTAAGTATAAAAGGACCACAAATATTCTTCCACGAACTATTGTAACCGAAAAGAAAGAGTGGGATAACCCACTAGGCCTGCAATCCCCCCAACCCCCTGTCTTATTTTCTTGTTTGTCTCTTTTCTTGCTTTCATTTCTTTTTTGCAAAGTTAAAATAAACCCAAGCACTGAAAAACATTAGATAGATTTCAATTTCTAGATTAGATTAGTCTAGACTTCCTTTTTTATGCAATTTTTTTTTCAGTTATTTCAATCTGGCAAATAAACCTTCCCCTCAATAGCCTTAGCATGCTCTGGCCCTGTTATCACACAGATTGTAGCTTGGGAAATCCCAACCCAAGTCACAAAGGTGAGACAACTATGGGAGTACCTACCCACTGTCACCTTAGATAGACACTCCCCTCGCTTTAGTGATGATGAAATCACCACAGGGGGTAATCCTAGTGACCCTAGGGGGATTGAGATGGAAAGTGAGATGATGATGATTGAGTACCCCTGTAGGTCAAGCTTGGAGATGAAGAAAGTCTTGAATATGAGTCTTGTGAAAGGACAAATGGTTGCCAAGTGTTAAATACCTGCAAAACAATGTTGGCCCTGCCCGGAACAAAACAAAAGATGATAAACCAAGCCTTTAAACAGTGGGGAATCAACAAAAAACCTTGTTGTCCCAAAATTGCAGCAATATACAAATGTATAAATCAGCAACAAATGATATCAATAGCTGCAAGTCTAACCACCAAAATCAAGTATAAGATGATGGAAATAAAGCTAGCAATAACTAGTTAAACTTCCAATTAATGATGCAAGACTTTGGTGATGTTTGGAGGGTTGTTATATGATGTTACCATCAAATTTTTATGGCAGCCAAGTGGCTGTAGCAAACAATTGCTACAGAAGCAACTTCTAACCAGAGAAATCAACAAGTAAACCACCCAAAAGATAGTTATTAACCAGTAGAACAATAATCTAGTTTTACAAGTGAATTTCAGCAGTAGAATAGTGAGCAAAGATTGAAAGAAGATGAGTTTTACTGCGACCCTAATGGCTGTAGCATTAATTTGTAACAACAAAAAGAATTACTTGGCTAAGGAAAATGCCCCTAGGCACAAGAGAGATTATAGCATATAGAATCAATTCGAACTTAAACAATTGCAATATCTCAACATCTCACGTATACCAATGCAATGATTTTATATCTCCAATGCAAATAGAGTAGTGCCTTATCAATTGGGTTGATGGAGTCTCTTGAGTAAGAGCTAGGGTTTGTTACTTCTCTAAGGTTGTAAGCCCTTTTACTCCCCAGAGCAAACAAAACCTAGCAAGGTAAATCTACAAGGGTGTAAGCCCTTTTACTCCTTGTAGCAACCTTTGCAAAATAGCATATTCATAGACAATAATGATAGATCTTGTTGGAGGGTGTATTCCTTCATGCTTCTCCAAGGGTTTAGACAAATTTAGCTTGAAACTGTTGATGGTTCTCTAGTTAGCAGCATCGGGCAGAGATTCTCCCACATAGGTCATGCTGATTTGAACAAGGAAAATGACTCATTCACTCACGAAGCTTTGCTAGTGGTGAATGGCCCAGGCGTAGTCTTTCTCCTGATGAGGAGTCGATAGACTCGAGGTGCTCTCACATTGCCTGCTCCATGATGGAGTGATCTATATTAATAAGATGTGCATGCAAGGAAATAATCATCAACATAAATATAATATATAAATAATATATTTATAATATAATGTATAAATATATAAATAATCAATAATAAATTAATTAATGAAAAGGCAATAATGGAAAAGACATGTCCATTAATGAAAGGACACTCCACCCAAGTATATATATCGGGGCCCTCAATTGTAATATATCATCTCATATAATATTTACTTGCAATAACCTCTCGTCAAGTTCACTAAGTCTTTTTGAGATTTTCGGTGTCTAATTATTCTATGATAACAGTAGCATTTAAATCATAAGGCAATAATTATCAGATCTGAAAATTAGAAAAACTCAACATGGTATCAGAGCTAGTTAAAAGCTTGCAGTGCCAGAGCTAGTATAAGTCTTTTCTGAAGCTAGTTAAAACCTTTCAGTGCCAGATATGATAGATCTGCTTTAGATCTTTTATCTTTTACAAATGTATGGTCATGGTCGAGAGCGGCTTGTGCACACAGAGCGACCACATTCCCTTTGGTCACAATTTTCCTAATTACAGGGCGTGACCGCCTTAAGGATTGCACTACATAGTGCGACCAGCTCCTTTGGTCACTCTCTGTTTCTCTACAAGTTGTGACCGATCGCACTATGATAAGTAACAAAGTTGCTATAGACTCTGCAACAATGATTGGTGTTCAAGAGGGAGGTCTATACAGATTGTTGGGATGACCAACCCAGGCATTGGTACATGACCACATTAGTTTATGTTAGTTATGGCATCAGAGATTTGCACGAGTACATTACAGGGCTTTACCAACATTGAAGAGGATGGTCAAAGGACATCTAGAGCTTCAGGTAGATCATAATGGAATTTGTAGGGGATGTGCACTTGGTAAGAACGCCAAGGGATCTTTTCCGAGCAGTGACAGTAGGTCCAAGAAGATCTTGGATCTAGTACATTCAAATGTATGTGGACCTATGACAGTTGCATCTTTGGGTGGATTCATGTACTATGTGATATTCATTAATGATTTCTCCCGGAAGACATGGATCTTCTTCATGAAGACCAAGGATGAGGTCTTCAAGAAATTCCAGGAGTTCAGGGCTCGAGTAGAGAACCTGACAAGGAAGAAGATCAAGGTGTTGAGGTCAGATAATGGGGGAGAGTACACGTCCAGGGACTTCAGTGATTTCTACAAGGAGGCAGGGATCAAGAGGGAGTTGATTGTTCCTTACAACCCACAGCAGAACGGGGTTGCAGAGAGGAAGAACAGGTCCATTGTAGAGGCTGCCAAAGCCATGCTTCATGCCCAGGATTTACCCATGTTCTTATGGGGAGAGGCATCTAGTACAGCAGTGTACATCCAGAACATGAGTTCTCACCGGATCTTGGGGGACAAGACTCCTGAGGAGGCTTTCACAAGTGTGAAACCAGAGATCAGTCATTTGAGGATCTTTAGTTGTCCAGTCTACATTCATGTGCCTAAGGAGAAAAGGACGAAGTTGGAGCCTTATGGGAAGAAAGGGACGTTTGTTGGATACAGTGAGACATCAATGGCTTACAGAATCTACATTCTAGGACAGCGCTAGATAGAGGTCAGTCGGGATGTCACCTTTGACAAAGACACAACCTTCAGCAGGTCCGGAGAGTCTCACATGGAGATCGATAGTGAGGAGCAAGAGGTTCTAAAGGATGTGGGTTCAAGTCCCTCTATTCCAGTTGATCATCTTTCAGACTATCAGGAGAAGTCAGCAGAGCCAACTGAACCAGTGGACCCGCCTAGAGTCGTTGTTCCAGAGACCAGGAAGAGGCTAGTCTGGCTTCGTGACACATTGCAAGATGTAGAGAGGCATGCAGCTCCCTGTGGTACTTTCAGGCAAAGTAGACGACCTCATAAATTCTCAAGTTATATGGCATTGATGAGTCACATCATTGATTCTGAACCTTCTAGTTATGAGGAGGCAATGGGCCAGCAAGTTTGGAGAGATGCATTGATGGAGGAATAGTTAGATTTTCATTAGTTTTCTTGACATTAGATTTACCATAGCATTTTATCTTATTTTAACATTCAATAACGATATACTGAAATATATAAGCAGCAGATAAACAAGCACAAGAAGACACAAAGATTTATCCTGGGAAAACCCCAACCTCGAGCAAAAACCCAGCCAACATTTCTTAGAGAGAATCTTTCTAATATTCCAATACAACCATGAACAAGCTCTATTCACAAGAGTAAACCAACAATGAAGAAACCTTGATAACAAATACTTATCTCTTCTTCTTGTCAAACCCTAGCAAGGGTAGACAATTGAGCCACCACAGAACTGGCGCAAGGTAGGAGCATCACTAGAACAAGATAGCACACCACAGAAATGGCACAACTGATAACTGGTAACTGCAATTGCAACTGTAACTGATACTGCAACTGCAACTACTACTGCAACTGCAACTACTACTGCAACTGCTACTGAAAACCGGCACGAAGCAACTGGTCAACACCACACAACCTTAGCACAACTCTTCCAAAGGTAGCACACAAGAGAGACCACCAAGAGCCACCAAGAATATCCTTTCCCAAGTGGGGCGCACTCTCCAAGAGAACCAGAACCTAGAAATAGTGAAACTGCCACAACTGCAATTGCTAGCTGCCTAGTGCGCACTGCAGAAGGAGAATTGTCTGATTGTACAAATGAAATGATCCATCCCTGTACTTGTACTAATCTTAGCACATGTCTGGGGCCGACTTCTTATATTGGGTCTTCATATTTACTTTATCATTTCTGTGGGCCGACTTCTCTTTCTGGAAATTATATTTCCACTTTATTATTTTCCTATGGAATGACTTTTGTTCCAGGGTGTTCTTGAACTGTTCAATGGTCTTCCTTTGACTTCTTGGAATCTTCTTCTTCTCTAAGAAAAGTTGTCCAGGAGGGAATACCTCCCGCAACTACCAAAACATCAACACTCCCTCTTAGCTAGGGAGGTATTCTACCAAGATGTTTTCTTCTAGTAGTCCAATGACTACCACTATAGTCTAATGACTATACTGCAATCATTTAGTAGCCCCAAGGCTACCACCATGCCATCAGTAGCTCAAAACTTTCGCCACAGTCTCTATGACTATGCTGCAATCAATTAGTAGCACACAGCTACTACCATGTTGTCCAGTAGTACAAAACTACTGCCATAGTCTCCACGACTATGTAACAATCAACTAGTAGCACACAACTACTACCATGTTGTCCAGTGGTACAAAACCACTGCTATAGTCTTCATGACTATGTAGCAATCAACTAGTAGAACACAGCTACTACCATGATGTCCAATAGTACAAAACTACTGCCATAGTCCTCACGACTATGTAGCAATCAACTAGTAGCACACAGCTACTACCATGTTGTCCAATAGTAAAAAACTATTGTCGTAGTCTTTACGGCTATGTAGCAATCAACTAGTAGCACACAATTACTACCATGTTGTCCAGTAGTACACAACTACCGCCATAGTCTCCATGACTATGTTGTGATGTTTCTCCTCTCCTAGTAGTCTTATTCACACCCATCCAATGGGCAAGACTACGACCATATCCCCAAGGCTACGCCATGCTCCAAGACCAAGCTACAAGTCCCATTCACACCTAGCCACCTCATATGGCGTAGGCAAGACTTGTGCCAAGCTACACATTGCTCCCTTAATCACTCCACATGACTGATCTGGGAAACCCTTGGCCAAAAAGGGAAGCCTGCTGGAGGAGAAACATCACACCTCCCTCTCAATGAGGGTGGACATTTTGCCTCACACCAAGCTTGTCTCCGAAGTACTCATCCTTCACTCTAGACAGAGGCTTGGTGAGAATGTCCGCTATCTGCTCATTTGTGGATATGTATTGGAGCTCCACTGCTCCTCTCTACACCATGCCTCAGATGTAATGGTATTTGATCTTTATATGCTTTGAATTGTCATGAAAGACTGGATTCTCTGAAAGCTTCACACAACTTCTATCATCACAATATATCAAAGTTGGCTCCAACTTTGATTATCACAATATATCAAAGTTGGCTCCAACTCTAGATCAAATAACCCGACAAGAGACTTCTGAAGCCACACTACTTCACGGCTTGCAACATTGGTTGCAATATAGTCTGTCTCTATTGTACTGAGTGCCACTAACGTATGTTTTCTGCTTAACCATGGGATCATACCTGATCCCAAACTGAAGCAATATCCTAATGTGCTTTTCCTGTCCACTGCACTCTCTGCCCAGTCAGAGTTTGTATAACCTTGCAGCTTTATTGCAACGTCCGAGACATATCTAAGTCCATATCCATTCGTACCATGCAGGTACCTCAACACATGCTTTGATGCTATCCAATGTACATGTCTAGGCTTAACCATGTACTGACTCAAGGTGTTCACTGCAAAGCATATGTTTGGCCTGGTGTTAACCAAGTACATCGTGGGATCAACCAAATTTAATGATGAATCACTCAAGAGCTTCAGATTCGTAACCATAAGTGTGGCCATGGACTTGTAGTCCATCATCCCGAATCTCTGCAGTATCTCAACTGTATATTTTCCATGACTAAGGAAAATCTCATCTGGCCTCTGCCACACCTCTAATCCTAAGAAATAGTGCATCAGACCTAGATCCTTCATTTTGAACTCTGAAGTGAGCTCCCTCTTGCACCCATCTATGAGTTTCTCATCCCCTGTAAGGAATAGGTCATCCACATATAGGACCAAAATCAATGGGAAACCATCTTCAACCTTGTAGTACAAGTTGGAATCTGTATCACTCTTGGTAAATCCCAATCTCATCAGATAATTGTCTATTATGGCATACCATGCCCTGGGTGCTTGCTTAAGCTCGTACAAAGCTTTCTCCAATCTGCAAACATGGGACTCCTTCTCATGGATTACAAAACCTTGCGACTGCTCTATGTACACTTCTTCAATTACACCATTCAAGAAAGCAGTCTTGACATCCATCTAGTGTAATTTCCATCCCATAACGGAAGCAATAGCAATAATACCTCCGATGGAAGTGTACTTTGCTACTAGAGCAATGTCTCGTCATAATCTTCTCCCTCTTTCTGGGAGAATCCTTTAGCCACAAATCTCGCTGTGTACTTCTCTATGCTGCCATCTGTAGCATGCTTGATCTTGTAGATCCACATGGAAACAACTACTGACTTCCTTTCTGGTCTCAAAACCACTTCCCATACATCATTCTTCATGATGGATCGGCATTCTTTTATCATGGCATCCTTCCACACTTGCTACTTCGCAGCTTCCTCAAAAGTGGAAGGTTTTGAATCAATGATTTTACTCATCAGCACCACATAACTGGAAAACTTGTGTGTTCTCTTGCTCTCTCTAAAAGAGCCTCTAGGGGCTACATGTCCTTTAGCTTCCTACAAAGTGTTCCAAATCCATGTTGGTCTCTTCCTGGTAAACTGTAATTTCTCTGGGTGGATCTACAGGTATCTCTGGCTCTACTGTCTCCTAAGTCACGTGACACGAAGACACGGGACACGGAGGACACGGGAATACGAATATCCAATACGGACACGGCGACCCTCGAAATCAGGGCACGGGGAACACGTTATATATATATATATATAAGACTATAAGTTAAAAATTACTGAAATAGACAAAATATTGATAGATCATATAGACTATAGTAGATATTGATCAGTGATTCAGTTATACATCATGAACTCCAAAAAAGATACATCATACATCATAAAAATCAATCAAACTCTAAACATCATACTCATAGATGATAGAACATAGACATACTGATAGTCTGATACGGTGATACCATATACAATGTACATGATACAAATAACCCGCAGAACAGTGAGCATTCAAAGCATATTACCACAGGTTTTTCAACATGCATACACAGTGCTCAAAGGAAAGGAATCGAATGAATGATCCATGTGTTCATGTCTTTAATATGTTTGCACAAATTCTGCAGTAAAACAGTGATTAAGCCCTCAGATAGTGTTAAAATGAATGTGATGTTAGCATATTGAGATAGGTCGTTGCATCATGTATTGCATTGGCTTTGGATTTTTAGGTCTATCAAAATGTTTCAAGAAAAGCAATGGAACAAAACTGAAAATTAAACCATTCATGTGAACCCTTGTACCATTATCACAAGTTCCAAATAGCTGGAAGAAAACACCTTGTGTGCTTATGTGAGTTTAGGGAGAGATATTACAAGAATAAACCAAAATCAAATCATGTGAAAGAGTTTCCAATGGCCATGCTGTAAATGAAACCAGAATTAAGGTGTTAGGTCATTGGGGTTATAGAACAAATCGTTCATCAATATTCCTCATCGATTTGATTAAAATGCTTCTCAAGTTTTTAAATGTGTTAAAGTGCTGCCCAGATATATGGTATTTAAACACAAATTTAGCCACTGTCCAGAATTGTAAACCCTCGTCACTAGCACCANCAAAGGAAAGGAATCGAATGAATGATCCATGTGTTCATGTCTTTAATATGTTTGCACAAATTCTGCAGTAAAACAGTGATTAAGCCCTCAGATAGTGTTAAAATGAATGTGATGTTAGCATATTGAGATAGGTCGTTGCATCATGTATTGCATTGGCTTTGGATTTTTAGGTCTATCAAAATGTTTCAAGAAAAGCAATGGAACAAAACTGAAAATTAAACCATTCATGTGAACCCTTGTACCATTATCACAAGTTCCAAATAGCTGGAAGAAAACACCTTGTGTGCTTATGTGAGTTTAGGGAGAGATATTACAAGAATAAACCAAAATCAAATCATGTGAAAGAGTTTCCAATGGCCATGCTGTAAATGAAACCAGAATTAAGGTGTTAGGTCATTGGGGTTATAGAACAAATCGTTCATCAATATTCCTCATCGATTTGATTAAAATGCTTCTCAAGTTTTTAAATGTGTTAAAGTGCTGCCCAGATATATGGTATTTAAACACAAATTTAGCCACTGTCCAGAATTGTAAACCCTCGTCACTAGCACCAGAAAATGACACAAAGACCCCACACATTCAGGTGTCTAAATGAATTGAGGAAATTTGCATAAAGCTTCCACACTCAGCCAGAGCCTAGAGAACTTGCTTGTGAACTAGGCAATGGTTGTTGGCTGCCAGGCTACAATATCCCACGGTGACAGTGAAATGAAACAACTAAAAGACAAGGAAGAACCCCTTTTTAACCTCTCGCAGGCTCTTTTACGAAGGACACATTTTTAGATGGTGTCCGACACAGTTTTAGATGGCGTCTTGAGGTGATGACACGTGTTGAAGCAGTGTCCAACGCGGTTTTAGGATGTGTCCTGAGGTGATGACACGTGTTGAAGCAGTGTTCGACACGTGTTGAAGCAGTGTTCGACACGTACCGTAGCATGTCATCACAGTGACACCGCGGATACGGACACTTGGCTCATAAGGGACGTGTCAGGTGACTTAAACTGTCTCATTATGATCTTCCAGGATATATTCTTCTGGAGTAGAGTCCATCATTATTGCTTTCTAGCAAGTAATGGTCCTGGTGGAAGTGTACCAGATGACTAGAGCAAAGGTCTTCTCATTGTCCACTCCCTCTGAGTCGACTGACTCCCTCTGAGTCGATTGACTCTCTCTGAGATCAGGCTCACTCTGAGTCTATATACTCCCTCTGGGATTTGACTCCCTCCAGGATTTGACTCCCTCCAAGTCTATATAATCTTGGAGCCATCTGCTGCCTTCCTTTGAACTCTGATCTCATATGAACTGTACTGGGAGGTTGCTCCTCCCTACTGGATCTTGAGGGTTGACTCCTTTTGAACTCTAGCTCCTTCTGAGCTGGTACTTTGGTGGGGCAACCTACCTCACCATTGGTGGAGCCATCTGCTTTTCCTCATGATATGGATCATCAAGGCCATATAACTACATGCCCTTTGCATAGTGCAAAGTATCATGGGACCTTGTTGGTCTCTTCCTAGTCACTACAACGTTTCTGGATAGGCCCTTCTGGCTCCACTGACTATTGAATTTTAATGCTTAGCTCAAACACATGTAGTTTATTTCAATTTAGCATGAACTTGAACCATAAACAATGCAGCAATACAATATACAATAGTTGCAGTAACCAAGATCACAAGAAGAATAACCATGCACAAGAACACAAGAATTTATCCTGGGAAAAACCCAGCAATCCTTTGCTATAGAGTCAAGAGAAGATCATCCTTTCACCACAAACCCTAGTGCACACAAGAGGGTTCTCTATGACCAAGAAAGATGGTGCAGGAGAGAAGTGCGCACTAAATTACAGCTCTCCAAGTATGTGTTGCAAGACTTAGATATGATCCACAATGGGGATGTATCTCTCTTATTTATACATGACCTAGCACATCAAATGGATGTGTCTATTGGCACAATAGGGCCGACTTGTACAACTCATAAATATAATTAATCTTTACACAATATTAATTATCTTTACATGGTGGGCTGACTTGTACACTTTACAATACAAATTAGGGTTTCACAATAATCTTACTCTTAGACAATATAGCAAGGATATCACACATCCTCTAGTGCTCTTCCACTAGGGACACATCCACCTATACTCAGCCACAGGGACGTCACTCTTCAATAGATCAACTCAACTAAGTCCATAGGAGTACTATCTAGAGAGCCATCTCAAGTCAACTCAACTAAGTCCATAGGATTCTGACAGGAGACCATCTCAAGTCGTGTCAACTCAGTCCAGAGGAGCACGACTCACCCATCACATGGGCGTTCTCACGGATCGTCTCAACTTAGTCCAGAGGAGAACGACCTGGAGAATGTCTCATGAAGCTGCAATCATCAACACTCCCTCCCAGCTAGGGAAGTCTCTCACGAAAGTACTCGAACTTCATCCTGGCAAGCGGTTTGGTGAAGACATCTGCAACTTGCTCGTGTGTAGAAAGGTATTGCAGATGTATTACTTTCCTCTACACCATATCTCTAATGTAATGGTATTTGATCTCGATGTGTTTCGATTTATCGTGAAACACAGGATTCTTGGAGAGCTTCACACAGCTCTGGTTATCGCAATGGATAACAGTGGAATCCATCTCATGTCCAAATAAGTCTACAAGGAGCTTGCGAAGCCACGTTGCTTCGCGGACTGCCAAACATAATGCAATGTACTCTTCTTATGCGGTACTCAAAGCCACAGAAGTTTGTTTCCTGCTGCACCAGGAAACCATAGAAAATCCCAAAGTAAAACAATAGTCGGATGTGCTCTTCCAATCCACTACGCTCCCTGCCCAATCTGCATCGGCATATACCTGCAATCTCATGTGTATATCGGATGCCTCACAAATATCTCAGCACATGCTTCGCTGCTATCTAGTGTGTCTGTCTCAGTTGACTCATAAACTGACTTAGTACACTCACTGCATAGCATATATCAGGCCCGGTGTTAACCAGATACATCAATGATCCAATCAGTTGTCTGTAAAGATGTGGATCAATCTCGCCTGAATCAAAAGAAGCCTCGTTCATTTTCTTCAAATTCATCACCATCGGTGTAGGCATGGATCTGCAGTCTATCATCCCGAATTTCTTCAATATCTCCACTGTGTATTTTCCTTGACTCAGAAAAATCTCATCAGTCCTTTGCCACACTTCTAGTCCCAAGAAGTAGTGCATCATACCAAGGTCCATCTAAAGACTCTTGTTCTAATCACAACACTTCCTTAAGTTGCAATAATAAAATATCAAACCTAATATGCAAACCAAGAGTCTAGTTGTTGTTGTCCCATTTGAGTTGTTATATATTGTATAAGACATCGTCACTAATACCTCCAACTCTTGGGCTTCCTCTGAGTGCACTAGATCTAAGATCCCTTTGGATCTATAATCACTGCTTGGATAAATGTCCTCTTTCCAAATGTACATCTCCTACAAACTCCGTCATTTTATATATGAGTGCACCATCCATCTTTGTCTTCTAATTTGAGACATCACATCAACAAGAAAAAGTTAGAAATCTGAACCAGAAGGTTCAATGTCCAGGAAAATGTCAACAAGCCTAAAACCCTAAAAATCCAACTTCGACGGAAAGTCGATCTAAAAGATGCAGCATGTGCGCTAGGGAAAGGTGAGTTGCTCTATGCTAAAATTTGTCCCAATTGACTTTATAATAAGCGCTCAACGAGCTTGACAAAAGAAAACTGTGCAACGGCAAATTTCAACAATGTGGCAAATCTCACGATCTTCTTTCCCGTGGTTAGACTATTCTGAAGGAAACCTGCTCCGATACCATGTTAGATTTTCATTAGTTTTGTTAACATTAGATTTACCATAGCATTTTTATCTTATTTTAACATTCAATAACCATATACTGAACGATATAAGCAACAGATAAACAAGCACAAGAAGACTCAAAGATTTATCATAGGAAAACCCCAAACTCGGGGAAAAACCCAACCAACTTTTCTTAGAGAGAATCTTTCTAATATTCCAATACAACCATAAGTGTCCTTGTTATTGTAGGTTTCCCCTTTTTCTCAGGAGGTTTATATAGGCAAGTTCATCATCCTATCACTATTAATAGCCTGGAACTCTATACAACTTTACTTTGCTCCACTTCCTCCATTAGGTCTCTTGTTTTTGTTAGATTTTCATTAGTTTTGTTAACATTAGATTTACCATAGCATTTTTATCTTCTTTTAACATTCAATAATCATATACTGAAATATATAAGAAGCAGATAATCAAGCACAAGAAGACACAAAGATTTATCCTGGGAAAACCCCAAACTCGAGGAAAAACCCAGCCAACTTTTCTTAAAGAGAATCTTTCCAATACAACCATGAACAAGCTCTATTCACAAGAGAAAACCAACAATGAAGAAACCCTGATAACAAAGACTTATCTCTTCTTCTTGTCAAACCCTAGCGAGGGTAGACAACTGAGCCACCACAGACCTGGCGCAAGATAGGCGCATCACTAGAGAAAGATAGCGCACCACAAAACTGGCACAACTGGTAACTAATAACCGCAACTGCAACTGTAACTGATACTGCAACTGCTACTGACAACTAGCATGAAGCAATTGGGAAACACCACACAACCTTAGCGCAACTCTCCCAGAGGTAGCGCACAGGAGAGACCACCAAGAGCAACCAAGAGAATCCTTCCCCAAGTGGGGCGCACTCTCCAAGAGAACTAGAACCCAAAAATAGCGAAACTGCCACAACTACATTTGCTAGCTGCTTAGTGCGCACTACAGAAGGAGAACTGTCTGATTGTACAAATGAAATGATCTAGCCCTATATTTATACTAATCCGGGCACCTGTATGGGGCCAACTTCTTATTCTGGGTCTTCATATTTACTTTATTATTTATGTGGGCCGACTTCTCTTCCTAGAAATTATATTTCCACCTTATTATTTTCCTGTGGGCCGACTTCTCTTCCGAGGTGTTCTTCAACTGTTCAATGGTCTTCCTTTGAATTCTTGGAATCTTCTTCTCTAAGAAAACTTGCCCAGGAGGGAATACCTCCCGCGGCTACCAAAACATCAACAGGAATATTAGTCCATCATGAATAATGTGTGTGGGAAATTGTGTCGAGACCTGAGGGGAAGTCAGTGATGACTTCCAAGTGGATATACAAGATCAAGCATGCAGCAGACGGCAGCATCGAAAAGTACAAAGTGAGGTTCGTGGCAAGAGATTTCTCCTAGAAAGAGGGAGTGGACTATGAGGAGACATTTGCTCCAGTCGCCAGGTACACTTCCATCGGGACCATTATTTCCATTACAGCAGTCATGGATTGGAGATTACACCAGATGGATGTAAAGACGGCATTCCTCAATGGTCTGATTGAGGAGGAAGTGTACATAAAACAACCTCAAGGCTTTGAGGTACATGGGAGGGAGTCTCATGTTTGCAGGCTAACGAAGGCCTTGTACGGATTCAAGCAGGCACCCAGGGCATGGTACTCCAGGATTGATCGATACTTGATGAGCTTGGGCTTAACCAAGAGTGAAACAGATCCCAACCTTTACTACAAGGTTGTTGATGGTGATCCTTTGATCTTGGTGTTATATGTTGATGTCTTGTTCCTTACGAGAGCAGACCAACTCATCGATAAGCACAAGAGGGAGTTGGCCTCTGAGTTCGAGATGAAGGATCTTGGCTTGATGCATTATTTCTTGGGATTGGAGGTGTGGTAGAAACTAGGTAAGATCTTTCTCAGACAAGGGAAGTTCACAGTTGAGATGTTGAGCAGATTTGGTATGATGGACTGCAAGTACATGGCTACACCTATGCTGACAAATTTGAAAAAGCTACGTGATTTCACTTCAGATTCAGATCTAGTGGATCCTACTATGTACATGCAGCTAATTGGATCCTTGATGTACCTGGTTAACACCAAGCCAAATATTTTCTTTGCAGTGAAAACCCTGAGCCAATTCATGGTTGAACCGAGGCACTTCCATTGGGTTGCAACAAAGCATGTGTTGAGGTACCTGCATGGTACAGTTGGATATGGTCTGAGATATGACTCAGGTGGTGAAGTGAGGCTGCAGGGATATACTGATTCTGACTGGGCAGGGAGTGCAGTGGACAGAAAGAGCACCTCGCGGTACTACTTCATCTTAGGATCAGCTATGATTTCCTGGTTTAACATGAAGCAAACTTCTATAGCACTCGGTACAGTAAAAGTGGAGTATATCGCAGCCAGTGTCACAAGTCGCGAAGCAGTATGGCTTCGGAAACTTCTTGCAGGACTATTTGATAAAGAGCTAGAAACGACCCTAATACACTGCGATAATCAAAGTTGTGTCAAGATTTCGAAAAATCCATTATTTCATGACAAGTCAAAACACATTGAGATCAAATATCACTTCATCTGAGACATGGTACAGAAGGGAGCAGCAAAGCTCTAGTACATATCCACAAATGAGCAAATTGCGGACATTCACACCAAGCCTCTGTCTAAGACAAAGTTTGTATACTTCAGAGACAAGCTTGGCATGATGCAGAATGTCTCCCTCGCTGAGAGTGAGTGCTAATGGTTCTCCAGTTAGAAGCATTGGGCAGACATTCTCCAAGATTGGTCATGTTGATTTGAACAAGGGAAATGACTCATTCGCTCACGGAGCTTTGCTAGTGGTGAATGGCCCAAGCGTAGTCTCTCTCCTGACGAGGAGTGGATAGACTCGAGGTGCTTTCACATTGCCTGCTCCAGGATGGAGTGATCTATATTAATTAGACGTGCATGTGAGGAAATAATCATCAACATAAATATAATATATAAATAATATATAAATAATATATTTATAATATAATGTATAAATATATAAATAATCAATAATATATTAATTAATGAAAAGACAATAATGGAAAAGACATGTCCATTAATGAAAGGGCACTCCGCCCAAGTATATATATCGGGGCCCTCAATTGTAATATATCATCTTATATAATATTTACTTACAATAACCTCTCATCAAGTTTGCTAAGTCTTGTTGAGATTTTCAATGTGTAATTATTCTATGATAAAAATAACATTTAAATCATAAGGCAATAATTATCAGATCTGAAAATTAGAAAAACTCAACAAAAATAAGAAGAGAGAAACACAACTGATGCAGAAATTCCTTACCAATTCCAAGAAAAGCATGAAAAATCCCTCTTTTACCAAGAATATTCCACCATAATAGCAAGAACAAAGCATCCAAGAGATAGCACTAGTCTTCCTTCCAATAGACAAGTAATAAGCATCCACAAGAGAGATTGAAGAGAGAGATAGAGAAAAATGCCCAAGTAGAGCAGAAATTTCAGCCATGTAATATGTAATTCTCAAGTGAGTTATGATAAAAATGAAATGAAAGTGACTTCTATTTATATGAAGTCACTTTAACAATTTGTCCACTTTCAATAATTCAAGGAGGTCGACCTCATAAAGTTGTCTTTACAACTTCAAAATAGAAAATACATAAAGTAAATCCCCTTTTAGGGGTGATGTCATGCCCTAGAGGGGTGACGTTAGCCTCCAAAGTGATGTTAGCTTGCTTGCTTCTACCTTCTCTCCAAGATCTTGAAGACAAATCCCTCCTCTTTTCACCAAGGAGACCCCATAGCTCAAGGGTTCCAAGCTCAAGCTTACACTTTCTCTCTTTCACAAATTCTAAATATCTTCTTTGGTTACCATCATTTGCATGCATTAGCTAGCTCTAGATTCAATTGAATGGTTAGAACTAGTTTTACTTTTGCATGCATGCAATTTAGATCTAGATTCAAGTTAAATTTCTTCATCTTAAGCTAGATCTACATTAAGAATCAACTTTTTAGCAAGTAGTTTTTATCTAAATCTTTAAAAGCTAAGAAGTAGTTTCTTTCAAAGTTCTTTTATTGTAATATAAAATATCTAGCAAGTTTAGTGCTTATTTGTTTGCTGTTCCAAACAGAAAACAAAAGTCACCAAAAAAAGTTCATCATTTGGCTTATTTTAGTGTTTTGAAATACTAGTTTAACTTGTCTTTTACTTAGAAATTTTTATTGAAATTTTGGGCTTTCATCTAACATTGTCCAAGAACACTTCTAAAGTGTTTTTGGGCATCTTTTAGCTTTGTTTACTTGCTGTTTTGTGCAGATTGGTGAACAGACAAGGGGAGACTCTGCCAAAATTTGGTGGATTTGGACCATCCGAGACCCCCAGGAGCACTCCATTCATCAATAAAGACTTTTGAAAACTTGTAAGCTTAGTGGTCTTGTTTCTATAAGGGACTACAAGCATTTCCCAAAAAAAAAAAGGATTGTAATCTCATTAATAAAATCAGTGGGCTACATAGCACCCACTCTTCATCCCCCCTGGGGGGAACGGTGTCCTTTGTGTGATTGGCAATTTTTCGTATTTTGGCTTATGTTCACAATTCTCACTAACTTAAAAAGCTAAAATAAACCATAAAATTTATCACAAGCACCGCAAAAAATTAGAGTAGATTTCATTTTCTTAGATTAGCATAGTTAGATTTCATTTTGTAGAGTAATTTTCTTTTTTTTAGATTAGTTTCAATTTCTGCAATTTATTTTCAGTTTTTTTGAGTTGGCAAATAAACCATCCCCTCAGCTCCCCCTCGTAATGTTCTTGGCCCTTCCTCTGTGAACTTAGTCTAGATCTCTCGAAGTAAGCTCATACAGAACAGAGGTTGGTCAGTGCAAAGTAGTTTAATAGGACAATCTTTTGGTTGCTATTGTTCAATTGGAAAGGTAGAGAGATTGTCTCTGAAGTCAGACGGGCATGAAATAGACGTTTCTTTCTGATGAAATAGTGTACAATAGACCATTTTGTTGTCTTCCTTTCAAGAAAATACAATTCTAAAATCTTTATTAACTGATGAAATGTCAAAATCTTTTCAAAATTATAGAATGCTTTAGTGCATTACAGCAAGCCTCTACTAAAGACAATTCATTTCATTGAGTTTTGCAGTCTGCATGTTTACACTCCACAACTGTGGGCAAAATTTATAGAGAAGATAAAATCTTTTCATTTTGATTCTTGTGTCCCAGAGAAAAAATAATTTTAAAAAGGGCTCTGAAATAAAGGAAAGAAGATATGAATACCACCTGCATCAGGCTGAAGTGTCTCGGGATTACAAGGACCAACCAATATGTCTGTGATGCCTGTCATTTGGAAGGACATGTATGCATTGAAATAATATGGTACAAACATGACCACTGAATCGCCTGGATCGCAAAGTGCGAGCACAAGGTTCACAAATGCCTGCACAGAAAACTTCTCTGGTAACTCAAATGGCTTAATAAATAAATTCCTTATAAAGAGTAGATAAATAAGGTAGCACATAAAAATATCGCCAAAATCTTAAAAGGATGCCTATATAATACAGAACTCATCATAAATTTAGAAAGTATCTAGCACTTCCCTTCAATATCTAGACTATGACCTGATATATTTTCCATGCATATCATTGCAACCTATATTTTAAATTTACAAACAAAAAAAATAGTTAACAAAAAGTCATTTAGTCCCAAGGCTAAACCCTGTGTTCCAGTGATCTTTATTAAAATTCACAACTACAAAAGATTCAACCATGTCTTATGCAATTAAGAAAGAGCCATTGTTTCACTCTTTAATTATTCTTAACAGAAACCAAAGATATCAAAACCAAAACTGGTTTGACTCATAATTACAAACCCGACCAGAATTGGTAAAAAAAACAATATAAAAACACAGTCGATTAAAAAATACATAACATATTTAAATTTTAATAAAAAAATATATATTAAAGTACATCAATGTAAATCCAAACCATTCGACACCAAATATGCAAAGTTTGTTCATTTATATTGCATGTAAGGGTGCAAATAACAAAAATACATCAAGAATCAAGATATAAGGTCTGCAATACAAGAAGTTAAAGTTATGAGACAGCATACATAAACATTGTGTAGATTGTCTAAGGTCCTATGAGGCTGCCATCTAAGGTCTGTCCTTGACCTTAGTATGGCTCTAAGTTTCAACTGTGTGGCTGTCTTTTCTTGCTGTTTTTAGGACAGCAAACAGTCACCAAACTTTCTGCTCAATATTTGATGGTTAAGTGCTCTTTCAAGGTGCCCTTGCAAGTGTTTTCTTTACTCAATGTTAGCACATGCAATATACATTAAAACACATAACACTACCTCTAGATCTTGAACTTTAAAATTTTGTTCTACACTTCTAAGCATGCATAAATTTGACACATAGATTTTTGGTCAACATGACCCTGGAAAAAACCCCCATGGGGAAAACCAGTTTGGAGCAGATATATATAGAAGGCCTCAAAGAAAAATGTACAACACAGAAAGCATATACAAGTGAACCTGGTACAATAGCAACCACTCTCTGGTGCCTTGGAGTTCCTCGAAGACTTTCCCACAAGCCTTGTGAAGTAAGGCACCCCTGGCATTGGTGAGCCTTTCTTCCTCTTGCTTGCTTTGTCTTTATCCTGATCCTTTGCTTTGCCTTTGCTCTTGCTTGCCTCTGAACTTGCCTTGTCTTTGTCCTTGCCTTTGAAGTAGCCTCCCTCTCACAAGAAAAACCTCCTCCAAGTGATGGTGAGCCCCTCCTCTCAAGTGCGCCCCCCACACATGCAAAAACTCAAATAAGGGATGAATCCTCCCCAGCCAAGCACCCTCATCTCCTCATGAAGTGCGCCTCCTCTCTACTAGTGGGAACCCTCCAAGAATAAGCCAACTCCTTGCTTGATGCGCCCTCCTCCCAAGAATGCGCCCTCTCCTCAAGCAAGTGCACCTACCTCCATAGAATGTGCCTCCTCCTCTAGACTCATGCACCCTCACTCAACATAGCTTCCCCCATAGCACAAGAGTAAGCCAAGACCATGGGAGTGAGCCTACAAGTAATGGGTAGAGCTCCCTCTACTAGAAATGCGCCCCTCCTCTCAAGGTTGCGCCCTCTCCTCTAGCAAATGCACCCTCCATCACATATGTGCGCCCTCCTCTAGAATGGTAGCCAAGCCTCCATGGAAGGCATCTCCAAGCTCTCTCAAGCAAACACAAGCTTCCTCCTCAAACCCTCATGCAAGTACGCCCTAGCTCTCCTCCTCTTCTCCTCTTCTCACAAGTGAAGAATGAATCTCATAAATGAACTATACCCTCCTTTAGCCTCCTTTGGCCAAGCCCTAAAAGATCAATGGCCTAGATCCAATCTAGCCAAGTCTAATCAATGGGTGAGATCTAATCCAAAAATCTCACTAAGGAAACCCTCTTTCCTTAGTTGCTTTATGTCTATTAATTCACCCACTTTGTGAATTAATTGTCACTTTATGACTTAAGTGACATATTTCACTTTTGACTTAAATCTCCTAAGTCAAAGTGAAATTAGAATCATAAAGTAAATTACAAGGGTAATAGTTTCCCCCCTTTGTGTTTAGAGACTCATAAATACATGGGGACCACTTTCTAAGGTACCCAAATCTCAACACTCCCTCTTATCGAGGAAAGTGCTCGTCGCCACTAATCTCATCCCTGTAGAGGACATGGTTGCCTCCTAGCATATACTTGGTGAGTATGGATGTACCATGATCACTAAAAGTAGTCTCTGTCGCAGATCTGCTCAATCTGTGTGATCTATAAAAGGAACTAACTCTCCATCTATCCAAGATCACCTAGATCTCGACATCACACCAAAGATCTCCACCTTGGTCTCCCACTAAGGATTTCCACCTACTCTTGGCATCTTACCAAGAGTCACTCTCTTGGCATCTCACCAAGAGTCTCCCCCGCTTGGTATCTCACCAAGAGTCATCAACTTGGCCTCTCGCCAAGTAACTTCCACCTGAAGTGGATCCAAAACCTGATCCGCCCGTCTCAGAAGCTAAGTGAGGCTCAAGCCTCCATGGTGCCCTGCTACTCCTCCTCATCAACCTCTGATGCTCTGAAGTTGTAGCACCAACTCTCTGTCTGCTCAGCTGCTCTGAAACTGTAGCTATCATGGGTGGACCAGTCACCCACTCTGAAGATGTTCAAGGACACCGAGTTTGCTCTCCCTCTGAATCACTGTTGTGAGTCAGTCGGTCCTCATCAACTTTGTCTCCCCATCTAATGTTGGATGGTGTAACAGCAAACAAAGTAGTCACGAAAGCACATTCTCTCGCAAACTTCTCCTCGAACTCTATCTCCTCTGTTATCGTTGTTGACCCACCCTGCTGCTTCTTCTTCTTCTTGGGACATTGTCCTGCATAGTGACCCATCTTTCCACAAGCAAAGCATCTCACTGTGCTCATGTCTCTCTTTTGCCCACTATTGCTGCTCTCTTCTCCCTGTGGTGGGGCCCCAAACTTGGGACCCTGCCGACCTCCACGATCGGTATTCTTCTTGCCCTTTGTCCAAAGAGCAAGGTCCTCATCACCCGGAATTGACTGTTGTTGTTGTTGCTACTGTCCAGAAGCCTCTGCCACTAGTCTAGTCTCCTCTTGGACGAAGCCATCCCACATCCTCTCCCATGTAGGCATAACCTCCCTCGCAATAATGCCACGTACGAATGGACCCCATGGATTGGTAAAGTTTTTCAAAGCTGTCCTCACCATAGAGTTGGGATCCACCACCTCTACGACGGCTCCAAGCTCGTCTCTGATCTAGGTGTATCTACCAAGGAACGAAGTAACCGACTCATCCTCGAGCATGTGAATGCCCCTCAGTCGATCATGAAGAACCAACTTTCGGTTCTCATTAGAGCTCTCATACAACTTGCATAGAGATGCCCACATCTCATATGCATAAGTCTTCCCATTCAAGTGGGGAATAATATGATCTCTCACTGCATCACAAATGGTTCTCTTTGCCTTATTGTTCCTCTTCCTTAAATCTGCCAACAAGACTGGGGCAGTAACAAGAAGAACGAGAGCAGGCGCCTCAACTATATCCCATAGTTCGAGGTCCTCTAAGACAAAGACGATCCTCACCTTCCAAGGCAACCAGTTTCTAGCCCCGGCTAGCCTGTCCTCAACACGCATCTGAGATACTGACATGTTTTTCAAACTGCACTCACTCTGATGCTCCAAGTGAAAAGGAACGATGCCTCACTCATGTCAACACAGGTGTGAAAAGAGGTTGTCCACAAGTGTCAAAAAATCAGCCCAACAAATCTGCCCACAACTATCCACAAACTCTGTGAACTAGCTGTCCAAAATCTGTCCTGAACTGTCCAACTAGCACTAAATGAGAGGTACCTTCAGATCTGAATTTTACTCACTGTTTTGGACTTGTTGTCCAAAACCAGCCAACAGATCTGATATAAAACCTCGCAAAAGTGCTCAAAAATCAGCAAGTCTAAGCCACAATTAGCTCTGATACCATGTAGATTTTCTGAGGTCCTATGAGGCTGCCATCTAAGGTCTATCCTTGACCTTAGTATGGCTCTAAGTTTCAACTGTGTGGTTGTCTTTTCTTGTTGTTTTTAGGACAGCAAACAGTCACCAGACTTTCTGATCAATAGTTGATGGTTAAGTGCTCTTTTAAGGTGCCCTTGCAAGTGTTTTCTTTACTCAATGTTAGCACATGCAATATACATTAAAACACATAACACTACCTCTAGATCTTGAACTTTAAAATGTTGATCTACACTTCTAAGCATGCATATACCCATCCTTGACCTTAGTATGGTCTCTAAGTTTCAACTGTGTGGTTGGCTTCTTTGTTGTTTTTTAGGACAGCAAACAGTCACCAGACTTTCTAATTCACAGTTGATGGTTATGCTCTTTTAAGGTGCCTCAGTGTTTTTACTCAATGTTAGCACATGCAATATACATAAAAACACATAACACTACCTTCTAGATCTTGAACTTTTAAAATGTTGGATCTACACTTCTAAGCATGCATAAAATTGACACATAGATTTTGGTCAACATGACCCTAGAAACCAAATTGGAGCAGATATATCATAGGAAGGCCTCAAAGCAAAATGTACAAACACAGAAAGTCACAAGTGAAACCCAAACAACAAAGTCCACCTCTGCATGCTCAGTAGTGAACCTGGTACAATAGCAACCACTCTCTGGTGCCTTGGAGTTCCTCGAAGACTTTCCCACAAGCCTTGTGAAGTAAGGCGCCCCTTGCCTTGGTGAGCCTTTCTTCCTCTTGCTTGCTTTGTCTTTATCCTGATCCTTTGTTTTGCCTTTGCTCTTGTTTGCCTCTGAACTTGCCTTGTCTTTGTCCTTGCCTTTGAAGTAGCCTCCCTCTCACAAGAAAAACCTCCTCCAAGTGATGGCGCGCCCCTCCTCTCAAGTGCGCCCCCCACACATGCAAAAACTCAAATAAGGGATGAATCCTCCCTAGCCAACCACCCTCCTCTCTACTAGTGAGAACCCTCCAAGAATAAGCCAACTCCTTGCTTGATGCACCCTCCTCCCAAGATTGCGCCCTCCCCTCAAGCAAGTGCACCTACCTCCATAGAATGTGCCTCCTCATCTAGACTCATGCGCCCTCACTCCACATAGCTTCCTCCATAGCACAAGAGTAAGCCAAGACCATGGGAGTGAGCCTACAAGAAATGGGTAGAGCTCCCTCTACTAGAAATGCGCCCCTCCTCTCAAGGTTACGCCCTCTCCTCTAGCAAATGCGCCCTCCATCACATATGTGCGCCCTCCTCTAGAATGGTAGCCAAGCCTCCATGGAAGGCATCTCCAAGCTCTCTCAAGTAAATACAATCTTCCTCCTCAAACCCTCATGCAAGTGCGCCCTCCTCTCCTTGAGAAATGTGCCCTCGCTCTCCTCCTCTTCTCCTCTTCTCATAAGTGAAGAATGAATCTCATAAATGCACTATACCCTGCTTTAGCCTCCTTTGGCCAAGCCGTAAAAGATCAATGGCCTAGATCCAATCTAGCCAAGTCTAATCAATGGGTGAGATCTAATCCAAAAATCTCACTAAAGAAAACCACTTTCCTTAGTTGTTTTATGTCTATTAATTCACCCACTTTGTGAACTAATTGTCACTTTATGACTTAAGTGACATATTTCACTTTTCACTTAAATCTCCTAAGTCAAAGTGAAATTAGAATCATAAAGTAAAGTACAAGGGTAATAGTCTCCCCCCTTTGTGTTTAGAGACTCATAAACACATGGGGACTACTTTCCAAGGTACCCAAATCTCAACACAATGAAGCTCTAAATGGCCTATAAAGTCAACAAATCATCATATTATAATCAAATAAGTACATAGCTCATCTGAAATCTGTCTCATTAGACTCACTCGAGCGAGTCCAGGAATCCGAAGTTTGCTTTCTCATAGTGAATGTCTTCGACAATTGTTGCCATGTGATGTTTTAAATCAGTTGGCATCATTGGGCAAGGTATAGCTTTTAATCAGTTGGCACCATTGAGCAGCCTATTCCCCTTCTAGGTTTCAATCTTAGAATCCCACAATTCCCATCTCAAGGGGTGCAGCGGGATGGGGTACAAGGTCTCATTTTGCCTATATGTTGAACTGATGAAAAAACAATTAAGTGTGCAGAAAGATGAAAAGCACCCCAATTTCTAGTTTCTTCATGTGAGGTCCAACAGGTCTGATTCTATCTTCAAACATCCTCAAACGAGGGTCCCACTTTAACTTTTAAAGTTTTAACACTAAAATTTAATGTAATGCTGAGGTTTACTTTTACTTATATTATATTTACATTTACCTTTACTTATATTTTATTTTCATTAACTTTAAGGATTAATATGAAAAGTTAAATATGATTTCAAAAGGAGGTCAATTGGCAGACATGACTAGGTCAAAAGTGATCAATTGGATGATGAATATGGTTATGTTACCTTTACTTGTATTTTATTTTCATTGACTTCAGGGATTAATATAAATTGTTAACTGAAGAACAACTAGGGTTAGGTTTCTTCGATGATTGGACAACAAAGAGTTATGTTAGGGTTTAAGAAGGGTCTAGACCCTTCCTTTCAAGTTCATGTGTTTTTAGGGGTTATTGGCGAGTGAATCAGCATTGTAAGGAACTAGATGGTTTGGAGGGCCAGTCTCGATCGTTCTAAGTCAAAATGGCTCAAATCGGTCATTTTAATAACTATGCTTGAAACATGAACAATCATATAGATAAGATAAGATAATTTTATTAATGTCCATGTTACCACACGGATTGTATCTTGGGCCGAAAGCCCAACCCAAGTCACAAAGGTGAGACAACTACGGGAGTACCTACCCACTGTCACCCTAGATAGATACTCCCCTCGCTTTAGTGATGATGAAATCACCACAAGGAGGGTATCCTGGTGACCCTAGTGGGATTGAGATGGAAAGTGAGATAATGATAATTGAGCATCCCTATAGGTCAAGCTTGGAGATGAGGAAAGGCTTAAAGATGCGTCTTGTGAAAGGACAAATGGTTGCCAAGTGTTGAATACATACAAAACAATGTCAGCCTTGCCTGGAACAAGACAAAAGATGATAAACCAAGCCTCTAAACAGTGGGGAATCAGAAAGAAACCTTCTGTCCCAAAATTGCAGCAGTATATGAATGTATAAATCAGCAACAAATGGTATTGATAGCTGCAAATCTAACCAACAAAATCAAGTATAAAATGATGGAACATAGCTAGCAATAATTAGTTAAACTTCCAATTAATGAAGCAAGACTTTGGTGATGTTTGGAGGGTTGTTATATGATGTTATCAGCAAGTTTTTATGACAGCCAAATGGCTGTAGCAAACAATTGCTACAGCAGCAACTTCTAGCCACAGAAATCAGCAAGTAAACCATCCAAAAATTAGCCAATAACCAGTAGAACAATTACCAAGGTTTACAAGTGAATTTCAATGGTAGAATAGTGAGAAAAGATTGAAAGAAGATAAGTATTACTGCAGCCCTAATGGTTGTAGCATTAATTTGTAACAACAAAGAGAATTACTTGGCTAAAGAAAACGTCCTTAGGGCACAAGAAAGCTTATAGCATATAGTATCAATTCCAACTTAGACAATTGCAATCTCTCAATATTTCACATATACCAATGCAATGATTTTATATCTCCAATGCAAATGGATTAGTGCCGTATCAATTGTGTTAATGGAGTCTCTTATGTAAGAGCTAGGGTTTCTTATACTTCTCTAGGCATGTAATCCCTTTTACTCCCTAGAGCAAACAAAACCTAGCAAGGTAAATCTACAAGGGTGTAAGCCCTTTTACTCCTTGTAGCAACCTTTGCAAAGTAGATTATTCAATGATAACAAAGTAGATCTTGATGGAGGGTGTAACTTTTATACTCCTCCAAGGGTTTAGACAAATTTAGCTTGAAACAAGAAGAGAAAAACACAATTAATGCAGGAGTTTATTTGTGAAAGGGGCGCTCCTGGGGGTCCCGGAATGTCAAAAACCGCCAAAAATGGATAGAGTTTCCCCCTAGCTGTTCACTAAACCTGC
Organism: Picea sitchensis; assembly: GCA_010110895.2. Lineage (NCBI taxonomy): Eukaryota > Viridiplantae > Streptophyta > Pinopsida > Pinales > Pinaceae > Picea > Picea sitchensis. The sequence goes on from SNQJ01S0001283.1 coordinate 345,798, forward strand.
AAAAACAGCAAGTTATTGTGGAGGAAAATGCCCCAAATTACTTTGTGACAGCCTGCAAAAAAGATGTTAGAAGATGGGAAAAATTTATTCAAGAAAGCATATGATAAACTAGTGAGTTAGAGACCAAGAAAGTAAGATTTAAACAAACTTTCTTGGTGGTTTTGTTTGCTGTTTTAGGACAGCAAATTAAAAGCACTTACATTACCCAATATGAAGTTAAAAGTTTTTAGAAAAAGAATAACTTCTTAGCTTTTTAAAATTCGAAGAAAGAAGCTTGCTAAAAGTAAACTTTTTTATGATAGATCTAGCTTAAAATAGTGAGATGAAATGGCAATCTAAATCTAACTTTTCTTTGCATGCTAGCTTAGATAATTAAAGATTTGAAATAGGATTTAGATCTAAATACTTGCATGCAAACTAGTAACCAAAAGAGAAGTAGGAATTTTGTGAGAAAGAGAGAGAGTGTCGGATGGAAGTAAATCTTGGGCTATGGAGTCCTCTTGGTGTATTGTAGAGGGAAATCGTTCCGGTTGAAGGGGTTTGAAGACATTGGAAACTCAAACTAGAGCTTTCCACTCCTTCAAACTAGAGGCCCTGCAAACTTGGGAAATTCCTGCAAAATACTTGTGAAAGGTGGGTGCAGCCACTTCCTACAGATAAAATCTAGAAAACATGTAAATCAAACTAGAATAACATGAGATCATAGATTAAACATGATAGAAACAATAAGACTTAGCAATGCAAATTAGCTCACTAATATCTTACTATTCAAGGATAAATTAACAATAAAATTGCAAAAATGACAAGTTTACCATAACCTCAACACATCAACATGGATCAATGGCATCCACACATTAGCACAACACCACAAAATGACGTCCAAAGTCTTCAAATAGCTTGAAAGCATTACAACAACATAACTCTAGGTCTATCAATCTAGTTTACAAAGGGAGAGCAAGCTCCAATATATGGCAAAGGGGGTGGAGTTTCCAAGAGAGGGGGGTGCAGCACTTGGAGAGGGAGGGCGCACCACGTGAGGTGAACTGAGCCAAATGCAATGTTATGGGCTGCCACCTCTCAATCAATCCCAATAGATGACAAGTGTGAACCAAGAGGAGAGGAGCAAGGTGCCACCTCTCAAGAAGTGGGCACACTTCCTCATGGGGGCGCCACATCTCCACAAGAGGGGCGCACCTCTTCATGGGGAAGACTGCAAACTCAAATCAGCTAAAGAGTGACTCACCCATAACTCTCCCACATGTGCCAACAAGGCTCGGTTAACTCCAAGAGAGGTTGAGTCAACTCAAAACATGTCCCAGACATGTTTCCCAAAAAATAGCTTTGCTGACTTTTTGTCTTTATTTTGTCTTTTATTGACTTTTTGTGAGTAAAATTAATTTTAAGTGATTAAAAATCACTAATTTCACTCACAAAGTGGGTAGTTAGGTAAAGTTGGTATTCTAAGTGTGAAAATGAATACCCCCAAGACATATAATGCCTCCTAGTATCACTTATTTAACTTAGGACTTATTTACAATTAAAATATCTTGATTTTGCGGGAAATTTTATATTTGCATAAAACATTAAAAAACCTATGGGGGACTTAGTGCATTTCCATGAGACTCTAGGAGGATGATTAGCATGGTAATATACATTAGACTCTAGACTTAGATGACCAAGCTAAGGCCTAACCATCAGTACATACTCCAGCTTTGGAGGAAATGAGTGAAAAAACTCAAAAATTATAACTTGCTTAAAATTAATTCAAGCAAGAAATAATTAATAAGTAAAAAAAACACTCTAGAGTAATGCACTCATGACTAAGTCTTTGGAGGCTAAGCCTATTACAATTTCATCATGCTAAATTCATCTTATTACAATTCCCCGCAGGGATATGGAAATGCGGTAAAAAAGCAGAAAAGGGGCCATAATGGTCGGCGAGACTTCTGAACTCTGAATTTTGAACAAGTGTTTGTTCAATCTTTGGCAGCTCAACTGCAAGTCCATCCTAGTGCATCTTGGTGGGTAACAGGCCCTACCAAATCACCACTGGTACCCCAATTGTCCATCAAACCCCAGCAACATCAGACCCTAAAAGATGACGTCATCATCAAATGAGGGCCATCATCCAGCATCTAGGGTGGCGCATCCAGGGCAAAGGAAGTTGTATCTCATCTCTGAGTGATATTTGGCTATCTGCTACTGCAACGTCCCTGATCCAGTGGATAATAAGCTATGGGGTACTCAACCCAACCTGTGGGATCTCATCCCATCTAAGTGCCATCATAACCAAATCTGCTCAAACCAAGCCCAGTTGTCCATTATCCAAGTTTCCAAGGATGTAAGAGCTAATGTCTCAAGGTGGTGAGTCATTGGATGACTCACTACTCTGCGTCACACATGCCAAAGTCTTGCAATAAAGGCACAACGTCCTAGGTACAAACCTAGGACGCCCCTCAAAGAATGATGTTAGGGCCATCCAAAACAAAGCAGAGTATAAGACAAGGCTAGCCAATGTTCACAAAAAATATTAGTCCTTAAAACATGCAAAGTAAGATGTCACTCAAGATGTAAACCATGTAAACAATTCACCTCAGTATCCCCTTCAAGCATCACACTAGCCCAAGACCTCATGTGAGTTGGCAATTTTAAGTATGGGAGGGCCTTCATTCAACCCTATTAGGTGTGCCAACCTAGACAGGAAATAAAAGACCCAAGTAGAGGGATAGGTCCCAAGAGAAGCAAGAAATAAAGAAACCCTTCAAGAGTAAGTGTGATAGTGATATGGATTAGGGCTTACTCCATGGCTTATGGTGTCATTAAACCCATTTCTATGAGCGTCTTTGTAGAGGGAGCTTTTGTTGCTTGAGATACCCTTTCCTCGATACGTTTTGCATTTTGAACCCCTTGATTTTCCTTTTGATACCCAGTTATCATTTGCAAGTCCCCTTAAAAAGGTTTCAAGCTTCATTCCTTCATTTTTTATTGGGCTATAGTCCTTTTATAATTGTGCATTTATTCGCATCAAGACAGGGGCAATTACCATTAGAGGGGGTAGAGCTCAAGCTGGCTTGAGGTTTTTATGGTGCCCTTTATTATTTATATCATAGCATATAGAGAGCAAGAGCAGCTGCATCAACCTCTAGGCCTTCAACCCCTTCTTCTCATGAGATAATGGACCATGACCCATTACGGAAGTTTAATACACTATGAGAGAATCCAGAATGGAAAGTGTTAAGTATGGTGGGGAACGGAACGTTACCCTTGTGAGGGGCCCCCAGTAGTAACCCTTTTTCCTAGGTGGTGACAACACGGGACTAGAGCATAGAAGCCAACCACCAAGGTGAAACAAGGAAACTAACACAATTTCCCAAGCCGGTGATCCATTATCCAACTTCAGCCAAAGATCCTCATCCACATACCCAACAAATTAAGCACAACACTTTCCATGAAAGAAGGACTAACATAACTCATGGTGACATTGGCTTACCCTCTACCATACACTGGGTTGCTTTGATGTGATGAGCTTTGGTTAGCCTGTAGTTGTAAAGGTAAATGAGAGGGGTTGTTAGGCTGCCATCTGTGGACATGTTGATCATCATCATGGTCGGGATCATTGTCTCCATTGTGGGCCATGAGACATGATCTCCTCTAGTTACCCCTAGGCACAGGGGGTAACACTACCCAATTTACTATCCCTCATACTAGGCCATATTCTATTGCTCGTAAGTCATAGCCCTTTGCCCTCCTGCTCAATTGCATGAGCTATTTTCCTAATTCATTTCCCACTTTGATCACATGCCATCTTCCTTCCCTAATAACAATTTGCTTAAAGAAGATAGATAATACTGTTATGCATGGAAACATATGGAAACATTGGTCCTCAAAGAGAACAGTTGGATAGTTGGGCATGGAATAAAGCCCAAACAAAGGCTAATCTGTTCCATTATGAAATTGGGAAGATTGTTATTAAGAGAAGGATTGAAGTAATGGAGATAAGATAAGATAAGATAATTTTATTAATTTCCAACGAGGTAGGTCAATGGGACTGAAGAATACAACAAGTGTGGGTACAATATGGGAGTGCAAAAGCATCTCCTAGATAATGTTGAGAATTTCATAAAGAAAGAAACCCTAGGTCTAGTTACAACCAAGGAAAAAGTGTATATAACAGTATCATATGTGTGGTGATACAAAATGGGAGTGTCCATGGTCGGAGTTGGACAAATCAATACTAGCCGAGAAAGGAAAATCTGAAGGTGAAGCCAGTGAGGTCAATGTCTCCTGGATATGATGACCAATGGTGAGGGGGGCGACGGGGGTCGCGCTAGCTCACTGTCAGAGTCCTCAAGTACCATGGGGGGATCCAGCTATATGATCCTTGGGGGGATGTAGGAGTGAGGAAGCTCAGTTCTCCTACCATCTGAGGTCGAAGGAAAGAAGCTTTGAATAGATCTCTGACTGCTCTCCTGGGGTTGAGGGGCGGTCCGATGGGCAAGAGGTGCCCTGTTCTAAACCCGTCTGAAGTTGAACCCTCTAAGAATGGCTAAGGAATTCAAACAGGAGATAAAAGTTGTTGAAGCAAGATTTGGAGTTGTCATGCAAAGGGCATCAAAGGAAGTCTCCAACTTCTGCTCTCAATTGAAGAAACAAGCAGTTGGTTTAGTGCACTCCAACAACATGTAAGCTCAATTGAGAAAAATATCTTTGCTTGTCTCCAAAGGCTAGAATCAATATTTATGTTCTGAGACTGCACCTTCCTTCTCTGGGAAGAGAGGATCTGGCCTCAAACCCAATGAGTATATCCTCATAAGACCCCTCCTCAAATGACTCCCTGCAAGAAGATTACTCTAATGAAGCTAAGTTAGACATTGTTAATGGATTTAGCAGGAGGAACCACAGATTATAAATCTAGTCTCAAGCAAGGAAGAAAGAGGACAGAAAGAAAGTATAGAGTTGGTTTCATTACCCATCTGCTGCTAAGTAATTTTCGTTTAATTCGAATAGGTTGTTGGCATGGATTATACATCAACTAGTTGGGATTTGGGAGTGCTACCTTTATGCTATGTAAAGAAGCCAATAAGATGGTATGCTGGGAAAATATTTGTAGATCTTGCTCAAAACCTATCCTAGCTAGACAAACTATAATGGCTTGAATAGTAAAATAGCCATGCAAAGGACTACAGAGACAGATTATGACACATTATCTAAAGCAGTTTGTGAATATTAATGCAATTTGTTCTTGTTTAAAAATATGATCAGTATGGCATCCATTTAACGAGCAATATAGATAGTCTTTGTTTTTTAATTGAATTTTCAAAGAGGACTAACAAAAATGTAAACTATTCTAGATGTACCATTTATTCCCACGCAACACCTTCCTCGTGTGATGTCTCATATATACCATTTACGTAAGTTTATAGTCTATACTACCTTGATAATAACAAAAGATTGCATGAGGAATTATCTTGATCATCAGCAATTACCAATCAATAACCTTAAATACTTGAAACATTAACTCAAGATTTGGAAAACAAAGAAGGATAGAGATAAGTGTGTTGAAGTTTGTAGCTTGGGCACATATTTCCACATTGGTTTGTGTCTAACATGTGTAAATCGTCATTAATACCTCTCATAACTTTGGAAATTCACTTTAATAATTTAATTATTAAAGTGAATGTCATTTTAGAAATAATTGAGGTTAATTTAATGAAATGCCTAAATTTTTGGCATTAGAGAATTGAATGAATCTTAGCCATTGATCTCAAGTGAGGTGAGATTTAATCTCACCCGTTGATCACTTTGGAGATTAGGGTTAGGGCTCAACTCAAGATTATAAAAGGTAGCCAAGGTAAGAGGAGAAGACACACACAAGCAAAGAGGCAATGACTCATTGAGTGAGAGGACTTCTTACTTAGTCCGGAAGAGAGAGCCAAGGGCAGCAGGTGCAGGGTATGGGCAGTCACAGTACAGTAGCGCGTAACACTGAGGAAGGTTGTGGGCAATCGTACAAGGCATGGGCTGAAGGCAAGGCCGTAAGTCCTGTGAGCAAGCCGTATAGGCCACTGGGCATTTGTTGGGCAATTTAGGCAGGTTGTTAGGCAATTCGTGTTGATGTTTGGTAGTTGCGGGAGGAACCTTTCCTCCGATGTAAACCTATCTTAGATGTGGGAAGATTTCAGAAGTCCAGGAAGACCATTAAATAGCAAGAAGTCTCTAGAAGAGAAGTCGGCTCACCCAGGAATTAATTAAAGGCTTACCCAGAAATTAATTAAGTTAATTAAGACTCTTAGATGAGAAGTCGACCCAGGCAGAAGTCACTGGAAGATTATAAATAGGAGACATCTTGGCTCAATTGGAGACGCAACACAGTCTCACTCACTAAGGTAAAAGGTGCACAAGTCTGAGGAAGGAAGGGTGACGCAGTACCCTAGTCTTGGAGCTATTTTGGTGGTGATCTCTCTCTCTCTCTCTTGTGCACTATGTCTCCTAGAGGGTGCGTTATCTCTGTATGGAGCTACTACAGTTGTGGAGCTACTTCTAGGTGTTAGCCTTGTGCTAGGTTTTGATTCTTGTCTGTAAGCTCTAAGGAGCTAGTGAATGGTTGGACTTTGTGAAAAGAATTCATCTAAGAAAGGTTGTTGGGTTTTTCCCCCATTTGGGGTTTTCCCAGGATAAATCTCTTGTGTACTTTGCTACTATTTATTATGTTGCTATGGTATAATTATTAATGTTAACTAAGTAAAGAACCCTATTGTTCTATAAGTAAAGGAAAATCTAATAGGTTATGGGCCCACACCATGTTATCATTGCGCAGTAACCTTGTCAAGCTAGTTTTAGCACTATTCCAAAGGCGTTGGGACTACCCTTTACACAGAATAGTGTGCCCTACCCAAGCATACCTCCTACAACACTCAATTTGCAGATTAAAGGAATCTAAAAATTGTAGAAAATTCCCAAGCTAGGCTTTCCATCAGTAGAATGTCTTCCAGCATGAGAGTAGAAGACAGATTGGATGGAGCAGACAACTTCAGATCCTGGAAGCATAGAAAACAACTATTCTAGAAGAGAATGAATTATTGGATCACGTCAAGGAGATGCTTCCAGAACCTGAAGATGAAGAAGCAAAGGCAAAGTTCAAGAAGAATGAGGTCAAGGCCAAGAGGATCTTGACAGAATCAATCAAGGATCACCTGATACCCAATGTATCAGAACTAAAGACTGCAAAGGAGATGTTTGATGCCCTAACCAGACTCTATGAAAGCAAGAACACCAGTCGGAAGCTTACCCTACAGCATCAACTCAGAAATGTGACTATGATCAAGTCAGAGACGATAGCCAACTTCTTTACAAGGATCTCACAGATCAAAGACCAGTTAGCAGCCATTGGAGATCCAGTAGAAGCTGTTGAACTAGTGACCACTACGCTAAATGGTTTCCCTACCTCTTAGGACCCATTTGTCCAAGGAATTTGTGCAAGAAGGAAGTTACACAAGTTTGACAAGTTATGGGTAGATTGCTCTCAAGAGGAATCTAGATTGATGTCCAAGAAAAAAAAGGCAGATGATGAGAAAAACCAAGCACTTGCAGCACAAGTGAAGAAGAGAAAGGAAACAGAAGAAGGCAGTCCAAGGAAGTCTACGAAACCACGTCATAAGAGGGATGTGTCAAAGGTTCAATGCTTCAATTGCAGGAAGATGGGACATTATGCCACACAATGTCCTCACAAACATGAGAAAGAAAAGAAGAAGAAGCACCATGCACATGCAGCTGATGTTGAAGAACACAAACCCAAGGATGAAGAATTTGTATTCATTTCAGCAATCACCGGAACCATCACTCAAGGAAGCGATACTTGGCTCATAGATAGCGGTGCTTCCAAGCATATGACCGGATTTAGAAACTCTCTATCAAAATTAACAGAAAAGGACTCTTCACTTCAAGTGGTGCTTGGAGACGATTCCAAGCATGCAATCAAAGGCGTTGGAGAAGCCTCCTTACAACTTGATTCAAGTAACCCTCTTTCAATTAAAGATATACTATTTGTACAAGGCTTACAGAAGAATATTCTATCTATTTCAACTTTAGAAGATAATGGCTTTAGAGTAGCTTTTGTGGATGGCCAAGTCCTTCTATGGCCCAAGAATTCAAGCATGAATAAAGCCACTGTGATTGGTGTCCGAGAGGGAGGACTGTATAGGTTGAAGGGACACCAAGAACAAGCCCTTATACACAATAATGTTAGTTCCAGTGAAATATGGCATCGAAGGCTTGCTCAATTGAACTATAGAGCATTACCAGTTTTGAGCAAAATGGTTACAGGTCTACCATAAATCCAGATAGACCATGATGGAGTATGCAAAGGTTGTGCACTTGGCAAGAATGTCAAGGGAAGCTTACAAGCAGTGATAGAAGATCCAAAGGTATTTTGGACATCATACACTCCTATGTATGTGGACAGATGACGGTGCCATCACTTGGCAACTTTGTATACTATGTGACGATCATAGACGACTATTCCAGGAAGACATGGATCTACTTCTTGAAAACAAAAGATGAAGTCTTTAACAAGTTTCAAGAGTTCAAGGCCTTAGTTGAGAATCTCTCTGAGAGGAAGATTAAAGTTTTGAGATCTGACAATGGAGGTGAGTACACCTCAAAGGAGTTTAAAGACTTTTTCCAAGAGGCAGGGATTAAGAGGGAGCTTACAACTCCCTACAACCCCCAGCAGAATGGGGTTGCAAAAAGAAAGAATAGATACATCATAGAAGCATCAAAAGCAATGATACATGACCAGGGCCTACCCATGCACTTATGGGCAGAAGCATCCAATACGGTTGTATACGTGCAAAACAGAAGCCCTCATAAGATATTGGGGAACAAGACACCTGAAGATGTGTTCACCGGAAAGAATCCAAAAGTCGGTCACTTGAGCATTTTTGGTTGTCCAGTGTTTATACATATTCCCAAGGAAAAGAGAACAAAATTAGAACCTTCAGGAAAGAAGGGCACATTCGTTGGATACAGTGAGACCTCGAAGGTCTATAGAATTTACACTCCAGGGCAGAGACAGATCGAGATCAGTCGGGATGTAACATTTGACGAAGATGAAGCCTTTAGAAGATCAAGGGAATCTCACATGGATGAGGACCAAATAGAGCAAGAGGCTCCCACAGATGTAGTCATGGTAAGCTCTACACCTGAAGAAACCATCCCAGAAGTCCAGAATGATATGGTAGAGTTAGAAAGACCTGTAGATCTACCTGAAGACGTTGTGGCTACTAGTAAGAGACCAGCTTGGCTTCGAAACACCTTGCAGGAAGCTGAAGAACATTCAGCTCCCAAAGGCTCCTTTAGAGAGAGAAAGAGACCACATAAGTTCTCCAGCTATGTGGCACTAATGAGCAACATCATTGATTAAGAACCTTCCACTTTTGAAAAAGCTGCTGAGAAGCCATAATGGAAGGATGCCATGATGGAGAAGTATCAATCCATCATGAAGAATGATGTATGGGAGGTCATTCTGAGGCCAGAAGGGAAGTCAGTTGTGACTTCCAAATGGATCTACAAGATCAAGCATGTTGCAGACGGCAGCATAGAGAAGTACAAGGCAAGGTTTGTGGCTAGAGGGTTCTCCCAGAAAGAGGGAGAAGACTATGACGAAACTTATGCTCCTATAGAAAAATACACTTCCATTAGATCAATCATTGAGATTGCTTCCGCAATGGGATGGAAATTACACCAAATGGACGTCAAGACTTCATTCTTGAATGGTGTAATAGAGAAAGAAGTGTACATAATAATGAGATAGCCTGTGTGGCTATGATGATGCTACCAGTTGAATGGTATGTTTGTGCTCAAGACCATTGCCTTTAATACCTCCCTAGCTAGGAGGGAGTGTTGATATTATGGCAACTGCGGGAGGTATTAACCTCCACTTGTGACCTTTGATGAGATTAGAATATTCCAGGAAGCAAGAAGAACCCTAAAAGACTTGGACATAACCCTAGAAGAGAATTCGGCTAAACAGAATATTTTATATTGAGTCTTTAGCCTCTAGAAAGAGAAGTCGACCCAAACAGCCTAAAGAGAGCAGTATAAATATAGGGCGCCAGAGCTCATTTGGCACACACAACTCGCAACTGCAGAAATTTAGTAGTGCGCAAGTCTGGAGAACAGTTGCAGCTGCTGTTACTGCAACTTGTAATTTCAGTCTTTCTGGATTGGACTTTCTGATCAGTCTTGGTTATCTTTGCTTGGTGCATTAGCCTTGGTTGGCTATTGATTTGCTACCGGAATTCTTCTCTCTGTCAAAGTCAAGGTGCTCGAGGGTGGCATTCGTGCCTATGGTTGGGTGACAATATTGCTATATTGTCTATGGTTAAACGAGCACACCCACTTTTCTAACAGGTTATGGGCCCACACCTCCTTCATTCAGTCTAACCACTGGAAGGAAGCCATAAGGTTATCAAGCTCACTGAAGAACTGTCGCTAGGGTTTCTAGCAGGTGCAGTTACTGAAGCATTGTTGCTAGGGTTACTAGCAGGTGGAGTTGCAAAACCCTAAAACTCTTGCCCAACACCTTATGATGGAACACCTTACTCAAGGAGAAGATATTCTAGTGTGCCTTAGTCCAGCGCACCTCTTGGCACTCTTAGAAGGAAAAAACATCAAGGTTGAGATTTTGGGTCAAAGTCAAAGTTTGACCAGTTATCAATCAACAAAAATCATGAATGAAAAGACGGATCATCTACACTATTTGGCTCTCACAAGAACTCTTGAAGATGACATGTGGATAATTGACAGTGGAGCTTCCAGGCATATGACAGGAGACTAGGTCAGACTCTCTAACCTGAATGAAAAGAGGACATCCTACAAAGTAGAACTTGGAGATAAGAACACCTATCCAGTCGAAGGAATTGGTCAAGCCTCCATCAAATTGAAAACAGGTAACAATGTTCATTTTAGCAATGTCTTATATGTACCTGGTTTAAGAAAGAATCTTGTATCCATATCTTACCTAGAAGACAAAGGAAACAAAATAGCCTTTGCAAATGGAAAAGTATTATCTTAGTCTAGAGACTCCAGCATAGAGAACGCTAGAGTTATTGGAACCCGTGAAGGAAGACTATACAGACTACTAGATCGAAATGATGAAGTCAATCCCAATGAACTTTGGCATAGAAGGTATGCTCATATCAACTATCAAGCATTACCTTTCCTCAAAAAGATGGTTGAAGGAATACCATAACTACAATCTACACATGAAAGAATTTGCAAAGGATGTGCTCTTGGTAAGAATGTTAAGAAACCATTCTCAAGCAGCAATAATAGATCTAAGGAAATCCTAGATCTAATACATTCAGATGTTTGTGGTCCGATGCCAGTCAAATCTCTAGGAGGTTCTCTTTATTATGTAATATTCATAGATGATTACTCAAGAAAGACTTGGTTATATCTCTTAAAGACAAAGGACGAATTTTTCAACAAGTTTCAAGGATTCAAAGCGGAAATAGAGAACCTCACAAACAAGAAAATCAAGACCTTGAGAACAAATAATGGAGGAGAATACACATCCAAGGAATTTGTTCCCTTTTGCAAATCGGCAGGGGTTAGGAGAGAGCTAATTGTTCCTCATAATCCTCAACAAAATGGTGTAGCAGAAAGGAAGAATAGATCTATTGAAGAAACTGTGAAGGCACTAATGAACGATCAAGGTTTATCTATGTATTTGTGGGGAGAAGTAGCCATGACAGCAATATATGTTCAAAACAGAAGTCCCCACCGCATATTAAAGGATATTACTCCAGAAGAAGCCTTCTCAAGAAAGAACCCTAATGTGGAACACCTAAGAATCTTTGGATGCCCTGTTTACATTCACATCCCCAAGGATAAAAGGAAGAAACTAGAACCCTCAGGAAAGAAGGGCATATTTGTGGGATACAGTGAATCATCCAAAGCCTACAGAATCTATATCCTGGAACAACATAAGGTTGAAGTCAGCAGAGACGTAACGTTCAATGAAAAGATAGCTTTCAAGAAATCCATAGAAGAAACTATAGAAGAAGAAGAGCATGAAGAGCCTAAAGAAGAAAGCACATGTCTTCCAAAAAGTCAGAATGAAGAAACAGAACAACTTGATCATCCAATGCAACCATGTGAACCTATTGAATCAGTTATTGTACCTGTTGACCGCCTCTTCAACTAGGGGGTCAACTCCATGTATCATGATACATGGATCATCAGATGCTAGTATGTCAAAGACAGTTTGGTTCTACTAGGCAATTTATGCCTCTAGCACAAATTTTTGTAAGCGGGATTACCGCACCCCTGCGCAGGTTTATAATGTAATAGGTCTACATGGATCATGTTAGGTCAGTTGCCTTAGGTTTTCTTCATTAGGAGAGTTCCTTTCGCTGAGTGTTTTTTATCCTCAGGAGGTTAATGTGGCCTAACCAGCCGGGTTAATCTCCCTTGAGTTTGCACACGTCTTCCAAAAAGTCAATGAAGAACCACAACAACTTGATCATCCAATGCAACCATGTGAACCTATTGAATCAAGCTTTTATTAAAATTCGCTGGACCGGCCAATCCAGTCAACTCCATGTATCATGATACATGGATCATCAGATGCTAGTATGTCAAAGACAGTTTTGTTCTACTAGGCAATTTATGCCTCTACACAAATTTTGTAAGCTGGATTACCGCATCCCTGCGCGGTTTTATAATGTAATAGGTCTACATGTGATCATGTTAGGTCAGTTGCTTTAGGTTTTCTTCATTAGGAGATTTCCTTCATTGAGTGTTTTTTATCCCTCGAGGTTAATGTGGCTCAAATCACCAAGCATCTCCTCGAAGTTTTCTTTTCACTCCCACCCAATAAATCCTCCAGCTAAGAAAGCATGCTCTAATGAAGTCATTCCTAGGTATCTAGGGTTTAGGAATGTTGTAATGACCATGATAGACAAAGACGGTAAATTTCTCAAGGAATTCAAGTAAGTATAGCTAGGTTTTTAAGGTTCCTCAATTTCACTAAATTGGATTAATTAATTCACTCAATCCCTGGCATTTAATGTAAAGCTTAGGTCCCTGGATTTGGTAATAAGCATTTAGAAAATTAAAAGAAAGCTAATGAGACCCCTGCACTCGTGGACCAAGTTTCAACTCAGTCGGGACAAGTTTTGCTAGGTTGTTTGTCCACTTAGGAGTTTTTCGAAAACTAATACCTTAAATTGCCAAACCCAGGGCATTGGCAAATGCCAATTTTGTAATAATGGGACCAAATCAAGTGAAATAAGTGGCAAATAATGATGAGGAAGACTACCCTTACCTATCCTAACCCTTTACCTACCTTTTAAACCCACATTTAATTAAAATTATGTTTTAATTTTATCCCCTTATGAGCTCACGTCCCCCTTCCCACGTGAGCATGTAATAATTCCTTATTTGATATATCAACTCATTTAATTAATTAAATCGTGGGCCCTGGGCGTCCCTCTCCCATCCAAGTCGCACTCCTACCCCTCATGCATCCACTCTAATCCTCACATGCTTCCCTCACACTCACGCTTTCCTTTATGAATTTCCGTCCCCACTCCCACTTAAGAGTCAAAAACTCCCCTTAATTAAGTCGTGGGCCCTTGCTCCATTACTCACGCCCCTCCTTCCCTCCACATCACCCTTGAGTGTGGACTCCACACTCCTTCCACACTCCAACGCATACCTCCAAGTCAACCTCACGTCACCCTCACATTCACGTGGAAACTTCCTTGTTTTAAATTTGGAAGGTGGCTTTCATTAGTGCGTGGTTATCTTCCACCAATCACATGCTTTTAGGCAAGTGCCATGCACTCCTCCCACACGCCCTCGGCCACTCACATGCTCTTTTCCATATCTCACACGCTTTCCCTCAAACTCACGCTTTATCCTCAGTTGGTTTGGGAAGTGTCTCATGCAGAGATGGAAACATCTCATTAAAAGTGGAATGAAAGCTTGGATCCCCTCCTTCAACCCATACGTGGGTCTCCTCTT
>SNQJ01S0001283.1:383009-428384 GCA_010110895.2 Picea sitchensis
CTTCTTGTTTATTGCTGCAATACACATATATAACACATCAGTAAACCCTAAGGCCGAAATCAAGAGGCCATCCTACAAGTAAACACATCTAAACAAGTAGATCAACAAAGTGTTTGACGAAATACCACAACCAGAAAAAGTTTTAAAAGACACCAAAACCGTGATGATCCTAGCATAATGGCTTGGGATCATTACAATGTCACTGATCTTCTAGAGTTCAGTGTTGAGCAGCAAGGCATGTGCAGAGGGTGTGCAATTGGCAAGAATGTCAAGGCTGCTTTTCCAAGCAGCTACAGTAAGTCCAAGGAAATCTTGGATCTTATTCATTTAAATGTGTGTGGACCGATGTCAATAGCATCAGTGCAGGGAGCGTCATACTATGTGACATTCATTGATGATTTCTCCAGGAAAACCTGGATCTTCTTTATGAAGACCAAGGATGAGGTCTTCAGTCGATTCTGGGAGTTTAAGGCCTAGGTGGAGAACGAGACAGGGAAGAAGATCATGGTCTTGAGATCGGATAATGGGGGCGAGTACACCTCCAATGACTTCAAGGATTTCTGGAAGGAGGCAGGGGTCAAAAGGGAGTTGACAGTCTCGTACAACCCACAATAGAATGCGGTTGTGGAGAGAAAGAACCAGTCCATCATCAATTCTGCGCAGGCTATGATTCATGACCAGAGTCTACCTATGTTTCTTTGGGTAGAGGCATGTAACAAAGCAGTTTATTTGTAGAACAAGAGTCCTCACAGGATATTGGGGGACAAGACTCTTGAGGAAGCATTCACATGAGTGAAGCCAAAGATAGGACACTTGAGGATCTTTGGTTGTCTAGTATACATCCATGTGCTTGTGGAGGAGAGGATGAAGCTAGAGCCTTCAGAAGAGAAGGGAATTTTCATGGGGTACAGCGAGACCTCAAAGCCTTACAGAATCTTCATAACGGTGCAGCGAAAGATAGTGGTGAGCCGAGATGTTAAGTTCAAGGAGAACTTGGCAGCTAGAAAGTCTCATGAGTTAACACCAGTGGCAGAGGATGAGGAGCAAGTGGCTCAGAAGGAAGAACAAGGTTCACAAACTTCCAATTCAAGGAGTCATCCTTCAGGTGGGGAGGAGGAGTTAGCTCCTTCCAGCGCTCACGAGACCCAGGTGGTTTGAGCAAACCTTGAAGGATGCTCGGAAGCATGTTGAGGCTCTCAGGAGCACATTCAGGGAAAGCAGGCCTCCGAGGAAGTTTCCCAACTACATGACACTTATGAGTAGCATCATTGATGTTGAGACTGTTATTGCGCAAACTATAGGTTGGAGAAAGCCCGACCCAATCCACTGGATGGCGATAACAGTGGGAGAGTTTACCCACTGCTACCTCAAATAAATCCTCCCCTCGCTTTAGTGAAGGAAGAATCCAACACAAGGGGGGAGTCTCAAGTGACCCTAGGGGGGAAATGAGATGGAAAGTGATACTTATGAAGAGGTGCCCCTATAGGTCAAGTTGTTAAGTGGAATATGGCTTGGTAACAAGTCTCGAGAGTGGTTTGAGGTTGCCAAGTCCTTGAGTACCTACAAAGAGTGGTTGTACCTGTCCGAGACACAAAAAACAAAAGATACAAGCCAAATAATCCAATGAACAAACAAGTTAAGCTTGTTGTCCCTATTTGCAACAGTCAACAAGAATATATATCAGCAAATAAATGATAGTTAAAAGTTGCTAATAAGATGATAAAAGTCTAGTAAATGATGCAAGAGATAAGCTAGCAAGTACTAGAATAACTCAAGTATGAAAGCATAAAACTTTAGCAACCAAACAAGGTTGTTGTAAACAAGTATTCCAGAGATATATTATTGGCCTTATGGCTGTAGAAAACTATTGCTACAGCAGAAAATTTCAACCCACAAAAAAGTACAAGTAAACCACCCAAAAAGTGTGCTGATATTAGTAGAGTATTATGGCAGCTTGCTAGCAAATTTTAACGATTGAAATGTGAGTTATAAATCAAAAAAAGAATGATTTGTTGCAGCCCTAATGGTTGTAGCTTTAATTTAGTTATAGCTCCAAGAAGACTAAGCAGACTAAGATGCCCTAGAGGCTCTAACAACCTAAAAGCATCAACATTAGATTCCAACTTGAGCCATGTTAATATCTCACTAAATAACGTTTACCAATGCAAACAATTTATTTCTCCAATGCAAACTTCAGATTAGTGCTATTTTTAAAAATGGGTGAATGGAGTCTTGAAAGCATGAGTTAGATCAAAAAAATCCCTAGGGGTGTAAACCCTCTTACTCCCTAGGGATGCAAATCAAACGAAGGTAAATTAAGGAGGGTGTACACCCTTGTACTCCTCCTAGCAACCTTGCAACAATAGCAAATGAGATGAAGCTTAAAGGAGGGTGTATGCACTTATACTCCTCCTAGGGTTTCAACCAACAATAACTATGAAAAAAGAAAGAAGAATTAACAATTGCAGATTTTCCTTACCAATTTCAAGAGAGATACGAGAACAAACCCTAGTTCACCAAGCAAATTACCATTCATAAGCAAGAGAAGAAGTCTCCAAGAGGTGCGCACCACCATATCTCAATCATTCACCAAAAATCATTTGCACAAGAGAGAGATACCAAAATGCCCAAGTAGGGCGCAAATTTCAGCCACTAGTCTTCTCACAATGGGAGAGATATGATATGAAAATGAAATGAAATGATCTCTATTTATACAAATCCTACTACAAGTGTTTGTCCACTTAATTTTAGGGTAAACCACAAAGTAAGGGGACAACAACCCTTACTTTGCCCCTTCACATTATAAAATTCAAATTTAACACTAAAATGCACATAAGAAACCCTAAAGAAGCATAATGCACATAAGAAACCCTAAAGAAGCATGATGTCACCCCTTTAGGGCAACGTTTTGGCACTTTTGCAAGCCGTTGGAGTGAAAAGTGAAAGTCGTTGGGCCCTCTAGGGCCTCCCTCTCATGCACTAGGCCTTTCTCCTCCAAGTCAAACCCTCATCCATCAAAATGTGCCAAGTGACAAGTCAACCAACACCACCACCCCAACCCTAGCCCTAGGGTGACGTCAACCTCCTCAAAAGTGACATTTTAGCCTTAAGAGAAAATCGTTGGGCTAGAAATCGTTGGGCTAGCAAAGGGTTGGGTTAGGTCCTCCAAGGTGTCTCCTCAGGCCTCCAAAGGTTGTCATCGTCATCTGGTGTGTGGGCCATGGCATCCAACCTGTGGGCTTCAAGCCCCAAGGAAGCCTAAGCTGGGCTTGTTCTTCCAAATCTGTCCACCAACTAGGTCTTGCAAAGACAATGAATACGCCCTCCAAGGATCTCAAGACAAATGCATCATGATAAGTAAATCAAATCAATAAAAGAGCCATCTAAGCATGTACATCCAAACTACCTCATCAAAATAAACAAGTGCTCAAAGACCCTATGCAATTTTCCAAGTTTAGGTATGGGAGGGTTGACAAAGCGACCTATTGGGTGAATCCTGCCTCAAGTTTAGGAGTGTTTTCCAAGCAGGCCCTTCTCTAAGACATGTGGACAAAGTGACATGGATGGGGGCAAGACTCTTGGGCATGGAGTTCATGACATACAAGGGACCGTAGTATCTCATTTATGGGTGCCTTTGTAGAGGGTGTGTTGAACCTTCATTTTCAATGCAACCTTTTTCTAGGACCATTTATTGCCTTTTATTCTTTTTAAGATGTTTCCAAATTGAAGCCAAGGTGGGGCCTCTACCTAAGCATGAAAAACAGTGCCCACCCTGACTCTACCTTGGTCACATCATGCTTCCCCAAGTTGAAACCATGTGTGGGGCTTCTACCTAAGCATGAAAAACAGTGCCCACACATGCTCCACCTTGGTTGGCATTTTGCATTAGTTATTTTTTTACAGGTTCCATTAGTTTCTTATGAGAGACATTTGATTGTCCTTGGGATCCTTGGGCGAGCATCTAGAAGGTTCATGATTGGATTTTATCTTTTGCCAGCTACAAGCCTCTGGGCCTTCAGCCCCTTCCTCCCATGAAATGAGAGACAATCCCCTCTTAGGTCAGTATACCCGAAAACCCCAAAAGGTAAGGAGATTAGGGGATGAAGTGTGGAAAGTGACAAGTATGGTCAGGAATGGCACAATGACTCGTCAAGAGGACCTCCCAATAGAAAACCTATCCCTAAGGGTGACCCACTTACTAGGGCACAATGTGAAACACCAAAGTGAAACAGGGCAAAGAGCATAATGTCCAAGCAAACGTTACATAATCAAAAGCAGTTATAGATGCAACAAACTCAAATGCCTCAAATATTAAAATGACACTCACCATGATACATGGCTTGTACCTCATGGAGCAAGACCCATTGTCTTTTGGAAGCTAGCTAATGTGGTGGATACCATCATGATGAACCTGGAACTGTGGTGGCGAGGTGGGTTTTTGTCTGTGCAAGTGGACACTACTGGTCAAGTTGTCTCTCAGTACTCCATGTCTGCAACCTGAGGGCCTCGAGACATCATCTCCTTAGTTATCCCTAGGAGTTGGGTATAACAGAGCCTTTTAATTTTGAGGAAGCGGGGGATCAATAGGTTTGGCGGGATGCCATGATGGAGAAATACACCTCCATCATGAAGAATGATGTGTGGGATATAGTGCCAAGACTAGAGGAGAAGTCTGTGGTGATTTCCAAGTGGATCTTCGAGATCAAGCATGTTGTATATGGCAACATTGAGAAGTTCAAGGCCAGGTTTGTGGCGAGAGGGTTCTCTCAGAGAGAGGGAGTAGACTACGAGGAGACGATTGCTCTAGTCGCAGGATATGATTCCATTCAAGTTGTTATATCTATTTCCGGAGTCATGGGGTGGAGGATTCACCAAATGGACATGAAGACAACATTCCTAAATGAGATGATTGAGGAGGAAGTATATATAGAGAAACCTCATGGCTTTGAGGTACATGAGAGGGAATCTCATGTGTGTAGGCTTAAGATAGCCTTGTACAGACTCGAGCAGGCACCCAGGGCATGGTATTCTAGGATTGACGAATACTTGCATAGTATGGGCCTTCACCAAGAATGAGGCAGATCCTAACTTGTACTTCATGCTTGTTGGGTTTGATCCACTCATCTTGGTGTTGTACGTATTAAATTTCTTTAAGCCCACTAAATTAATTTTTGAATCCCATAAATTTTTATGCCCAAAACTAGAACAACAACAAATTCTAATTCTAATTTATGAAACAGAAATATAACTGAGCAAATTAACCTTGCAATGCACAGTGGAAATTAAAGAAACCAATCACGTAATTATTCGGACACCAGAAATACCTTGGAAACCCCAACTCTGGGGAAAACCAGCAAACACGGATTTTATTATCAACTTCAACAAATCCAGAAAATGATTACAACGGTGCCAAACCTGGCAATACCATCCGCAAAGTAATCTGACTTGGATTTGAGCAGATCTGAGCCTATGGCTCACTAAGTCTCGACCTCTACCACCCAGCTCTATCGTCTGCGTGTACAATTTTTGGTATGGTGGCTGGTACGGTGGCTGTGGGAGCTTATGGCTCCACTGTTGGGCTCAATTTGGGTAGAAGAGGTTGTGAGTTGCTCCCTCTTCCTCTCGAATGGCCCCAAACGCGTCCCCCAACACTTCCTACACGGCCTCCACAACAGATTGAGCCCTCACGACCATGGCACAATAGAAACTCGGCCCCTCTCACAAGTTATCACTCGGATTTGTAGGGAAATGAAAGTTGGCAGCCTTCCCATCTCCCTCTTTGCTCCTGAACGTCTTCCAAGATTAGATCCTCTCTCCACTTTCGATCTGCAATTGAAACCCTTGGTGTCATACACCAAATCAATGTATCTCCTCAAGCCACCCCCTCTGTTTTTAAATCTCTGGTTGATTGATTCAATGGTGGAGATTAAATCTCCAACGTGTCAAATAAATGGCTACGATCTAATTTGAAACTCACTTTGACTTTTGGATAAGATCAAAAGAAGATTTTCACAAAAGGTTAACTAATACTTATTAATAATTGACATTCCCTAAGTTTTTCCTTAGGAAATATTTAAATCATTACTAATCAGATTAATTAATCACATTCTCCTAAGTTAGACTTAGGAAAAATTTAAATGACTTGGAGAAACATTAATTCTAGTGTTCCTTGCTTGCATGACACCTCGCCTAAGAAAGAACACATGTCCAAGCTACAGTATTTCAACAATCCCTCTTAGCGAGGAAGGTGTTCTCCACAATTCCCATCTTATCCCTAAAGAAGACAAACTTGCCTTTTATCAAGGCCTTGGTGAGAATATCTGCCACCTGCTCATTTGTAGGCACATACTGTAGTTGCACTGCACCCCTCTACACACAATCTTGAATGAAGTGATACCTGATGCTGATGTGCTTTGACCTGTCATGAAATACTAGATTCTCAAAGAGTTTTCTGCCACTCTGATTATCACAGCGTATGATGGTCGGCTCTAGCTCCTAACCGACCAATGCCACTAGTAGTTTTCGAAGCCATATGGCCTCACATGCTGCCATGCTCGCTGCCACATATTCTGCTTCCGCAGAACTCAATGCAACAGAGTTTTGCTTGCTATTGAACTAGGAGGCAACCCCCCATCCCAAGCTAAAACAACATCATGAAGTGTATTTCATGTCCATTGCATCGCCTGCCCAGTTTGCATTTGTATAGCCCACTAACTTCACTCCATCTCACTCAGCATACCTTAAACCATACTCAATTGTGCCACGTATGTACCTCAATATATGTTTCGTTGTTGTCCAATATGCTCTCCTAGATTCAACCATGAACTGACTGAGAGTATTCACAACAAAACAAATGCATGGCCTAGTATTGACCAAATACATGAGAGAGCCTATAAATTATCTATATAAAGTAGGGTCCATTGGCTCTTGCTTGGAAGCGTGTATCTTCTTCCAATTAGTAATCATGAGTGTAGACATCTGCCAACATTCCTGCATCCTGAACCTATTCCAGATCTCCACTGTGTATTTCCCCCGTCTTAGAAAAATCTCGTCATCTCGCTACCACCCCTCCAATCCAAGAAAATAGTGCATCAACCCCAAATCCTTCATATCAAACTCCAAAGCAAGATCCCTCTCTCATTCTGCAATAAGCCTATGTGAACCTGTCAGAAATAGAATGTCCACATATAACACGAGAATGAGTGGCTCCCCCCCTACCATGATATAATATAGGTTCGAGTCTTCCTCACTCTTCACGAAGCCCATGCCCTGCATGTGCGCTCATACCACGCTCTGGGTGCCTGCTTGAGCACATACAGTGCTCGCTTCAGTCTACATACATGAGACTCTCTCCCATATACCTCAAAACACTCTTGTTGTTCTATATACACTTCCTCCTCAATAACTTCGTTGAGGAAAGTCGTCTTGACGTCCATCTGATGAATCTGTCAACCCATCTCTGTTGCTAATGAGATCACGGCCCTAATGGAAGTATATCTAGCTACTAGGGAAAATGTCTCGTCATAGTCAACTTCCTCTTTCTGAGAGAACCCCTTAGCCACAAACCTAGCTTTGAATTTCCCAATGTTTCCATCGGTAGCATGCTTAATCTTATAGATCCAGCGAGACCCAACCACTGACTTCCCCTCTGGTCTTGGCACCACCTCCCAAACATCATTCTTTATGATGGAGGCATGGTCCTCCACCATGGCATTCCGCCAAACCTACTGCTTCGATGCCTCCTGAAAACTGGAAGGCTCCTTGTCAATGAGGTCACTCATCAACGCCATATACCCTGAGTATCGTTGTGGTGGCCCGCTCTTTCTGACACTCGTCCTAGGAGCACCCACGAACTCCTAAGCATCTCGTAATGTCTGAGTAACCTCTCAGTTCCTCTTCCTCCCTACAGTATGAGGTCCAATCTCGATGGGTGGAGCTTCCTGCTCCACTATCTGAGTACTAGTCCCTATACATGTACCTATCCTTGTGAACTGTACCTGTGACTCTTGTTCCTCCTTTGGAGCTAACAACTCTTGATCCCCTATTGTTGTTGGCACATCATAAGACTTCCTAAAATCCTTCTCCTCGAATCTCACATCCCTTCTGACCATTGTCTTCTTTAATGCTGGAACACAGATCCGATATGCTTTCGAAGTTTCATTGTAGCCAACGAAGATCCCCTTCTCAGTTGTGGAATCAAGCTTTGTCCTCTTATCTCAGGGAACATGACAATAGACTAGGCAACTGAAAATCCTGAAGGGACCAACTTCCAGCTTCTTCCTTGTAAATGCTTCAGAAGTCAATCTCCCCAACACCTTGTGAGGACTCTTGTTCTGTATGTATACTACAGTGTTGCATGCCTCTGCCCATAAAAACTTGGGCAGATCCTGGTCATATAACATCGCTCTAGCAGCACCAACAATGGCCATGTTCTTTCGTTCCGCTAGCCCATTCTGCTAAGGGTTGTAGGGAACTGTCAATTCCTTCTTAATCCCCGCTCATGCACAAAACTCCTTGAAGGCTTTCCCTATGTACTCACCTCCATTGTCTGATCTGAGAACCTTTATCTTCCTTCATGTCGCATTCTCCATAAGAGCCTTAAACTCTTGGAAGCGACTGAAGACCTCATCTTTGGCCCTCATGAAGTAGATCAAGGTTTTCCTGTGGAAATCATCTATGAATGTGACAAAATACTCACATCCTGTCAAGGATGCTAAAGACATAGGCCTACATACATCTGAGTGTACTAAATCCAATATGCCCTTCGATCTATTGTCACTGCTTGGAAAAGTTGTTTTTGCAGACCTTCCCAATGCACACCCTTTGCACACGTCATTGTGCTCGATGCTCAACTCTGGAAGGCCAGTCACTATCTCCTTGAGCACGTTAAGTGCCCCATGGTGTAAGTGAGCCATCCTCCTATGCCATAATTCTCCCATATCCTTATTGTTTCTCACCAATTCCTGAGGTGTCTCGAACTGCAACCTGTTTAACTTGAGTGACTTGATCCCTATCATCTTGGCCTACTTCGACCCCCTCGGTTGAATGTACACTTTCAGTCCCTTGAAAAGTACATCATATCCCTTGTCATGAAGCACCGAAATTGATATCAAGCTCTTTGACATCCCTGGTACAAACACATTTGTAACTAATTGTCTTTCCTGACTCCCTCTAAAAGGTGACTGTCCCTCATCCCACTGGAGTACATTTGGACGTATTCCCCATTTCTATAACAAAGTCCTTCTACTCCTCTCTGAAACTGGAGAAGTGTTCTCTAACTCCTGTCATATGATATGACGCGCCCTTATCAATATGCCACACCCTTGTGGCCTTTGTGCCTGAGCTAGAGAGACAAGCTATGAGTGAAAAATCCTCATCAAATCTGGAAAAGAACTCATCAATGTCTGTTGAAGCTATTGTCTGAGGATTCTTCTTCTTCCTAGTAGGACATTGACTGGCATAGTGTCCAGGTTTGTGACAAGCAAAACATTTAACTTTTCTCATGTCATGTTTCTTCTCTCCTTTGGAGGTCTGCCCACTTCCTGAGCCTTTCTTGGTTTTAGCTTTGCCCTTTCCTGCAAGAGCAATGTTTTCTTCTTTCTCACCCTTTTGATGATTGTTGTTGCCACTGAGAGACGCTAACCTCAACTCTTCTTGCATGAAGTCATCCCACAACCAATCCCAGTCTGGAGTGTGTTCCCTGGAAACAATGCCTCTTACAAAGACATCTCATGACTTGGAGAATCCATTCAAGGCTATCCTCACAAGTTCAATTCCATCCACAATCTCTCCAACAACTACCAATTCATCCTTTACTTGTCTAAGTTTGGTGAGGTAGAAGGATACACTTCCCCCCTTTCCCATTTTGGTGTTTCGGAGTTTCTCCTTCAAAACCATCTTTCTGTTGAAGTTTGAATTCTGGTATAGTTTAACGATGGCTTCCCACATCTTCCCGATTATATCTAATCCTGAGAGGTGATGGACAATGTGGTCCTTAACCCCATCCAAGATAATACGCCTTGCTTTGGCATCATTCTTCTTGTGAGCTTCAGCATGTTGTGCATCAATTGGAACTGGAACTGTTTGAAGTGCAAATTCCTTGAGCCCATACTCCTCCAATGACAACAATATACGCTCCTTCCATATGCCAAAGTTAGATGCACCATCTAACCTATCTTGAAATATGATACCTGAGATTGACATTCCTCTAACACCCTTTTACCACAACCTCCTGGATCTAAGGATTATTGCTGGCTGAAATTTCCTGTGTAAACTCCCGACTTCCTTCTCAGAGGAAAATCTCTGATACCATGTTAAATTTCTTTAAGCCCAGTAAATTAATTTCTGAATCCAATAATTTTTTATGCCCAGAACAAGAACAACAACAAATTCTGATTCTGATTTATGAAACAGAAATATAACTAAGCAAATTAACCTTGTAATGCACAGGGGAAATTAAATAAACCAATCACATGATTTTTCAGACACCAAAAATACCCTAGAAACCCCAACTCTAGGGAAAACCAGCAAACAAGGGTTTTATTATCAGCTTCAGCAAATCCAGAAAAATGATTACAGCAGTGCCAAACCTAGCAATACCATCCACAAAGAAATTTGACTTAGATATGAGCAGCTCTGAGCCTATGGCTCACTAAGTCTCGGCCTCTACCTCATGGCTCTGTCGTCTGCATGTACAGTTGTTGGTACGGTAGTTGTGGGAGCTTATGGCTCCACGGTTGGGCTCCCTCTTCCTCTTCCTCTCGGCGGGCCCCAAACTCATCCCCTGACACTTCCTACACGGCCTCTACAACAAATTCGGCCCTCACAACCTAGCCAAAATAGAAACTCGGCCCCTCTCACAAGCTATCACTTGGATTTGTAGGAAAATGAAGGCCAGCGGCCTTCCTATCTCCCTCTCTTCTCCTGAGCTTCTTCCAAGATCAGATCCTCCTCTCTCCACTTTCGATCTACAGCTGAAACCCTTGGTGTCATTCACCAAATCAATGTATCTCCTCAAGCCACCCCCTCTGCTTTTAAATCTCTAATTGATTGATTCAATCATTGAGATTAAATCTCCATCGTGTCAAATCAATGGCTACGATCTAATCTGAAACTCACTTTGACTTTTGGATAAGATCAAAAGAAGCTTCTCACAGAAGGTTAACTAATATTGATTAATAATTGGCATTCCCTAAGTTTTACCTTAGAAAATATTTAAATGATCACTAATGAGATTAATTAATCACATTCTCCTAAGTTAGACTTAGGAAAAATTTAAATGACTTGGAGAAATATTAATTCTAGTGTTCCTTGCTTGCATGACACCTCGCCTAAGCAAGAACACCTGTCTGAACTACAATATTTCAACAGTACGTGGATGATTTGTTTTTCACAAGTGCAGAGGAGCTCATAGCACGGTGCAAAACATATTTGGCTATAGAGTTCGAGATGGAGGACATTGGCTTGCCGCTTGATGCATTACTTCTTGGCATTAGAGGTATGACAGAGATTGGGTGAGATCTTCCTTGGTCAAGGGAAGTACACAGTAGAGATCACGAGAAGATTCAGGATGAAGGACTGCAGACCAATGGCTACACCTATGGTTACCAATCTAAAGAAGGTTGTCACTTTAGATTAAGATTTGGTGCTAAGTAACAAGATACGTCCAAACCCCCGCTGTGTCACGTATCCTACATGTCAGACACGATACGTGAGGACACATGTATGGAACGTGTCTTGTTCACAGGACACGTTTCAAACACGTGTCTGACACTTACCCTCAGCGTGTCCTACACAGAGAAGTACTTGGCTCATGTTTTCTCATGCAAGTTGGAGTTGTGAGGTGTTTTGATGTACAACTGAGGGTTATTTTGCCTTACTAGTGCTATTTAAAGAGGTCCCCACCCCCTCCATTTCACCCACCCTAGTAAAAGTGACATTCTCCTTTATCTTTCATTTTCATCCTTTTACTTAAATTTGTAACATTACCATTAATTGTTTCAGGATGTTTGAGAGTGGTTCCAACCTCATTGGACTTCACATGGAGAAAGTAGAATTTTAGGTCTTGTTATCCCCCTATCCTAGGGATAACTAAGGAGATTATGTCTCTAGGCCCATAGGTCCTAAACACGGAGTACCGAGAGCCATATTGACTTGAGCTTGGCCCTGGAGGGCCCATCCTTTTTCTTCAGTGCCTCCATTCTGTCAGCAACAGCAGCATCCATCCCATCGGCTTGGTTTTGAAGTAGCAGTGGGTCTTGCTCCATGAGGTAATGAGTCCGGGTATCATGGTATGTGTTACTCTGATTCTCAAAGCATTTGAATATGTGCATTTAATTCTCTTTTGCTTTATGACGTTTGCTTGGACATTATGTCTTTTAACTTGTCCATAACTGGGGGGGATGGCAAAGTACCCTAGCAAGTTGGTACTCTTAGGAATGAGTTGCCACTGGGTGGGTCTATGAAAGGTCATCGTCCATTCCTTCCATACCTATCACTTTTCATCATTTTCCCTCTCATATATCCCCTACATTGGTTTGGGCATGGGGTTTGCCAAGCTAGTAAGGGTTGTACCTTGCCTTGTGAGAAGAAGGGGCTAAAGGCCCAGAGGGTAAAAGTAGCTGGCAAAAGTTAAAAGCCAAGATCAAACCTTGAGATGCTTTGCCCAGGGATCCCCGAGAAAGAAATAAAAGGCTTCTCAGCAAGAAAAAGGGGGGACCCATGAAATAAAATAAAACTCAAGACTTAGTTGGTGGATAGGGGTTCTCATCATGAGCCAGCCTATTAGGTCCATGGACATGTAGCGGTATGACACTACTATTCATCTGGTCACCACGCCAAGGTAGTGGCTCTTGGTGGCATAGCCAAGAGAAAGGGGGTCTCATCACGAGCCAGCCTTCTCATCTCCATGAAATGCTTGTGTAACACTGTCACCACTGGTCACCACGCCAGGATAGTGTCCTCCAACTATTCTCTTGAAAGAAAAAGCAATAAGACAAAGAGTAAAAAGGCATTGAATGGGCTAGGAAACAATTGCATCCATGACAACGTGCAACTCACTCTCTACAGAGGCACCCACAGGTAAGAACTACATTTCCCTGTTATCACTGCACCCCTTGCCCAAACATCCCCCACACCATCTCATGCATTTACATGACCTAGATTGGTCTTCACCTGGAAACACCCCACACCTAAGGAGAATTAGCCCAATAGGACATCTTGAAACCCTCTCCAAACCTGGCTTGTAGAATAGCATAACGTCTTTGAGCACTTGTCTGGGAAAAGGGGGGTTTTATGCACATGTTTGGGTAACTTGATTATCAGATGTGATTGACATTGCTATGATCCATGTGACTTATGAGCCCATGGAGAGTGTACTTGCTATTGTTGCAGGACCATGCCCGATGGACAAGTACATATGGGGAGATGATTAACTCGGACCTCCATAGGGCTAAAATCCCACCAGATGGATGTTGAAACCCCAGCCAGGGGCAGAGGGATACTGGAGGCTTGCACCAGAAAAAAGGGAGGACGTTCCACCAGAGGCACTTTGGCAGGCCTGTACCCAGGGGGGTCTTGTCCTCACACCATGACGTTGGCCCTTGAAGGCCCCTGACGCCATCATTCAGTGCCTTGACGTCACCCAGTTGGGGTATTCAGCATGAGGACAGCTTTGGTTGGCATGTGTGGCAGTTCCTGAGGGATTTTGAGCCCCAACGTTTCACTTTGGAAGCCTAGCATTCTAAGAGGGGAGCCAACGTCACCCTAGGAAGGGCATGACATCACCCTAAAAAGACGAAATTAGTGTTTTATTTGTCAATTTTATGTAAAACTGGATTTTTGATGTAAACTCGCCATGTCGGCCTTTTTTGACCTAAAATGTAATTAAAGGTCTTGTGTATTGTATAAATAAGAGATCAAACTCTCATTTTTATTCATCATCTTTCACTCACACAAGTGTGAGGTCTGAAATTTGGCCTCTTTTAAGGCTTATTGGCTGAACTAAGTGGTGCGCAACTCTTGGAGGGAGCTTTTATTGGTGAATTTTTGCATTTTCATGGTGGAAAGTCTTCAACTAGGGCTTGTGACTAGATTATTCTCGATGAATGTAAGTAGAAATCTGCAATCCTTCTTTCTTTGAATGGTTATGGTATCTTTTACTTTTCATTTATAAGATTATGAAATTGCTAGTGTGAAACCCTAGGAGAAAAGCACATGTTATTGTCCTTCTCTTAATAGCTCTCCACCTACTTGATTTTGCTAGAAGACACCTCCATTGAGACATATACTAGAGCCCTACCTTAGTAGCACTCTAGCACTATTGCTTCATTAAGCTTTCATTTTATTTCAAGCTTGACCTAAAGAAGAAGGAAAATCGCTAGGGGCTAGGGTTACCTACTTCCTAGTAGCTTTTTCCTTCTAGGGTTTTGGATGATTGAGGCCTTACGTTACTAACACCTCAACCATCCTCCCTCTTGTCTTTAGCTCACCCATTATCATTTGTTTCCCATAAGAATTGCCACTACAAAAGTGACTCCATTTACCCTAAAGGCACTATTTCATACCTTACAATTGATTGATTGATGAAAACAACCTTTAAACCATCTACTTCAATGTCTTTACTACCCACTTCTAACCTAAGATTAGACTAACTTACTAACTATCTTGCTGCTGTTGCAAAAGATAGCTACAGCCATCTATGACAGCAGTAAAAGCATCTTAAAAGCAAGTGTTAAAGCTGATTTTACATTGCCTTCATTGCTTCTGACAAATACTAGCATATTGTCAATTTTAGGTTATCATTTTTGGTCATTATTGAAGCTTTATTAAGGCATAATTGTGAAGCTATTACTATATATACATTGTTGTTATAAATATTTCTGTTGCTTCATCTTTTATATCAGCTTATGCTTTTTATTCAAAATCCATGGTTTTATGAAGCACTAACATCAATTGGTACTTGCAAATAGTGTTTTTCATGTTGTCTTGTTCTGGGCAGGTACACTTAAGCAAATCTTTGCTTCATCTTATTAAAACCATTGGGACTTTCTTATTAGAGTGACTTGCGAGAGGGGAGGAACCTTTTGATACTCTTACCTTAGCCTTCTCAAACCCCCAGGTCACCGGGGACGTCTCCCCTGGGGTGCTACCCCTAAATAGAAAGAGGTGACTTGTTTAGGTGACAGTGATAGGACAACCTCTTGTTACGCCAATTTATTGTTCACTTGCCTTTGGTTTTTGGCCAAGTACAAATTGCGCGATAACAGGTCCCATTCAAAATTCAGCAGACTTAACAGTTTTCGAGATTTCAAGATTGGCAAGATTGCAATGTTTGCATTGGATTCTATCATGTATGAGGGTATGGAACTGACATTTAATCAAGAGAACCAAGCCCTTTATGTACCTCGATGTTGGTGACATTGGTTGTTGAACTCTTTTGTCACGACCCCAGTAAAAATGTACCCTTCACTCAAGTATAAACTCTTCTATTGAACTCTTCTTTTGTCATCGTGTCAGGTAACTTAGTGGTGTATGTGCACACCAACCTCCGTCTTATATACAGGCAAAGAGAAGAGTGGTCGAAGGGAAAGACAAAGATGTCGGATGTGTTTCCTGATAATATGGGTTTGAACAACAATGTTGAGTTGGCTAACTTGGATCTTAATGAACTAGTGCTAGAGTCGGTCACTTTTGATGGTGGTGATCCTCTTGAGGGGTCATCCTCCAAAGTCCACATCAACAAATGCACGGATTGCATTGGATATAGGGGAGGAGGAGGAGGAGGGAGGAGAGAGCAGTGGTAGTGATGCCAATCTTGATGATTATGACATGGAGGACTACTGACAGTCACGACTCATGAGCTATGAGATTCTTCCATCTACAATTCTAGTATCTACCCGATGGCTATTTTGTATTTGTCATTGGCATTCCCACCTATAGTATCAGTAACTCTAACTCAGTGTCTATCTACATTGTAATACATTTTGATTTTGATGACTTAATGAGATTGAGAATGTTGCAGCTTATGATTCTAATTGCTTGTGTGTTCAGTGTTTTCCATTTTATCATCATTGATGTTACAGTGTAGTATGTTACATATTTCATATCATGTACTTCTTCTAGTTTCTAACAAAATATGAATCTTTATGTCTATATTTCATTTTTGAATGTGTAATTTAAAAAAAAAATCATATATATATAATATAAACATGTCCTCCGTGTCCTGTTTTGGAAGGTCGTCGTGCCCGTGTCGAATACTCATATTTATGTGTCCTCCGTGTCCCGTGTCCACGTGTCTGGTTACTTAGGTTAAAAATTAAAAAGTACATAGGCAAGTGTTTCTCATCACCTAGGCGCCTAAGGGGTAGGAAAATGTTTAATGTGGACCCTAGTCATTTAATTCATGTGATATGAATTAAAAGTGACTTTATGACTTAAGTTAAGGGGGTGAGTGAATAGATATTACATCTTAGCCACTCATCTAATTCAATCTTGACCATTGGATTAAGAAACCCTTCAACTTCCCTCATTGAGTCGAATAGGGTAAGGAGGCACCCCCCATTGCATTATTCTTCATGAGTTTTGGAGAGCAAGAGAGAGAGAAGTCGAACAGGAGAAGAGAGGAAGGTTGTTTAGCATTGGCACGCATTCCAAGGCAAAGGTAAAACACAAAAATCGAGGCAGAGGGTATAGCCAGCAAAGGCCCGTACAGTACGGATTTTGGAGAGGTCGTACAGAAGAGAAAAGTACAGTCCGTACAGCAAAAGAGGTGCACGCATTTCGAGGCAAGTTGGCATAGAAATAGAGGCACATTTAATGTTGGAAATTCTGTATAGCAAACCCAAAATTCGTGGCATGAATTTCTAGACAGACCGTACAACATTAAATGCTTTGACAGTTGTATTGTCGTATGGATTTCTTGCACAGAAATCGAGGAGCAGAATTTGGGACTGTTCGGGAGGATATTTGGCTCGTCTTTTGAGATAAGTTTGTGTAAATTTTTTGCTGTGAATATTTATGTTGTAACAGAAGAATTTCTCTAAGCTCTGAAAATAATAAAAATCCCCTCTCTCACTGGTTTTCCCCTTGTGGGTTTTTCCAGGGTCAATGTAAGACCAAAAATCTATATGCATTTATTTTCTAAGTTAGTGTGTTGCTGATAGAATTATTTATTTCTACATTTAATGTTGTTCAGAATCCTCATGTTTCATTTCTGAGAATTGTTTATATGTTGAGTAAATGTTGTTGTCATAAAACTGGGTTTTTGGGCATTAAGCTATGATTAGTCTCAGTGAGACTTGAAACTGGGTGGGATCTGAAAATTTTATATGGTATCAGAGCTGAGTTGAAGAGGAATGCAGAATTAAATCAGCCATACAGAGAGCAAGACAGAAGTTACTTCACCGAACAGAATTTTGGAATTTTTTATTTCAAATGAGAAGGGTCAATGGCTACAGGTTTAAGAGTTGAGAACAGACTTGATGGGCCAATAAATTTTGGTGCTTGGAAGGAGAGAATAATTTTTCTTCGGTAGGAGAGTGAGTTGTGGGACATTATTGAGAACACCATAACAAACCCAGTAACAGTACCTGTAGATGCTACACTTCTGGTTGCCTATACCAAGAAGAGCATCAAGGCTAAAAGAATCATCATTGATGCCATCAAGGACCATTTGATTCCGCATGTGACAAGGAAGACAAATGCCTATGAGATGTGGGAGTCCTTGACGAAGTTGTATCAAAGTACAAATGAGAACCGGAAGATGGTTTTGAGAGAGAAATTGAAAAGCATTAGAATGACCAAGGCTGAAAATCTGGTCACATATCTTACCAGGTTGACACAAGTGAGAGATGAACTTGGTGTTGTTGGGGAGGCCATTGTTGATTGTGAACTTGTGAGGACGGCATTGAATGGGGTGACCAAACAATGGGTTGTTTTTGTTGAGGGCATTGTGGCAAGAGAGAATCTTCCCAAGTGGGACCGTCTTTGGGATGACTTTGTTCAGGAGGAAACCCGGAGAGGGTATGTGCATGGCAGTTCATCTACTGGTAATGATGAGGAGAATGTGGATCTTGCTGCTAACAACAACAAGAAGTTCAAAAACGGTCCTAAGGCAGGGAACAAGCCAAAGGGTGAAGGCAAGAAGAACATGAGCAAAGTCAAGTGCTTTGCATGTCACAAGTTTGGGCACTATGCGAGACAGTGTCCTAATAAGAAGAAGAAGCAGGTTGCAGCTTCAGCAGAGGTGGAGGAGTTTTCCACCAAGTTTGACAAGGAGTTTTCTTTAGTGGTGTGTCTTTCCACTAGAGCCACACATTCTAGTTTTTGGTATATTGATAGTGGTGCCTCCTGCCATATGACAGGTGTTCGTGAGCATTTGACATATTTTACACAGATTGGTGATCTTGAAGTAGTGCTTGGAGATGACCGGGTGGTCAAGGCAGTTGGTAGTGGGACAATATCATTTCAGAGGGAGTCTCAACCTCCCATGTTGTTGAGAGATGTCCTATATGTTCATGGCTTGAAGAAGAACTTGATTTCAGTTTCTACTATTGAGGAGAGGGGATATGAGGTGTTGTTCCATGATGGACAAGTGCTCCTATTTCCCAAGGGGTCCAGTATCACTTTCCCCCCACACTTCGAAGCCCCGAAGCTCGATCTGAGCGGGTGCGTCCAAGAAGCTTCGTCGGGAGCGCGCTTCGAAGCAAATTTGGACGCTTCCTGGTCTTTTGGAAGCTCCACGCTTCCAAGGGTGCTCCGTACGCTTCCAAGGATGCTTCCTGAGCGCTTCCGTACGCTTCCTAGGACGCTTTTGTACGCTTCCTAGGACGCTTCCTAGGAAGCTTCCCAGGTTCAGTGTGTTTTGCAATTCACCAAGCCAATTAATCACATGATCAAGTTTGCAGACTCAAATCGACCAATAATTTGGAAGGTGTATGAGGAAATGGATAGCATGCTAGGGTAGATTAAAGACATTGTTGAGCCTAGAGATGTCAACCTCTATAATCATATTCGTGTAGAGGTGGAAAAACAATGGAAAATGCTAAATATTCCACTACATGCCTTAGCATATGTGCTAATGCCTAAATTCTATCATGTATCATGGCTTTCATCACCAACACCTAGTGGTGGATCCAAGAAAAGACCACACCAAGATCAAAAGGTTCAAGCTGGTTATATGAAAACATTAGAAAAAATGATCCTGGATGAGGAGTGTGACAACATAATTAGCAACTAGCTCAGTTTAAACTTTATTGTTTTGGACCTTTCGGTCCTCATACTTCAGTGTAAATGGCCTATTTTGTAAACATAACTAATTGGTCATGACTCATGTATTGTTGACAGTTGTTGGATATCTAAATTCATTTCATAAGTTTATGGTCTACTTTCTATTATATCAATATGGCTAAAAATTTGTACGTTGGTTTGTAAGTTTGTAATTGCTAGAATCTAGATGGTTGATGCTCGAATGATTAATCATTGATGTACTATGGATGCCATTTCTATTTATATTGATGTACAAATATCCATGTTTTCATATATTCTGCAGCTAATTTGTCTTTCCGCATGTTTTTTTGAATATAAATGCAATATATATATATATAATAGACGCTTCGCTTCCGAGGATTTTTGGAAAATGACGCTTCCCACGCTCCCGCTTCGTGCAACATTGGGCCGCAGGCAGGCCATATAAGCCGTACAGGCCGCTAAGCTTTTGCTGGGCAGTTCAGGCAGCTAGATTGGGCAGAAAAATTGATTTTTCTCTATGGACAGCTTTCCCTGTAAGGGAAGCACTTGTAAGCTTGGATATTATTTTAATGAAGCGCTGATTTGAAGTGAAAAAATTTGTTGTGCATGTGTCATTGTGAAATTGGTTTCTATTTTGCTTCCGCTAATTATTTCTGTTCATTATTCCAGCAAGTATATTTTATTCAGTGAGCTGCAATTATTTATTTCAGCAAGGAAATCACTAGGAAATAATTTATCTAGGGCTGGAATTAGAAAATTAACAAATTGATCTATGACAATGTAGCCTTTCCACTCGACAATGACATAAACTAATCTTGTCTTACAAACAAAATGACAATTGATTCTAATAATTTACTGAGCCATTTGTACTGTTCGTTATAGAAATCCTAGAAATCCCAAAGAAAGCATGTCAATTGAGCAACAAGTTTCTGCACAAGTGCAAGGATGCTTAACAAGAGAAGATCATAACTACTATTTTCAACAAATTGATGAATCATAGCCATACAAAGAAACTAAACTTCAAGCTCTGAATATTAAGTCTACAAATTTGAATGTTACTAAAACATCTCCCAAAACGATCTGTTTCCAACACAAAAAGATGGTCAGAGATACTTATGATATAAGAATCTACATTCCAATCACTTCAAAAATAAAAAATAAATTATCATCGGAGTATGTGCATGACCGTCCATATAAAACTATAAACAAATACACAACAAAAACAGATCACCCTAGTTACCTGGTTAGCACCTGCAGTGACCATGACTGAAGATTTGCATAACTTATTTTCCCGCCTTAACTATGTACACATGAGAAAATATAATCAGCACTTCGCATACAATTTGAAAAGTTTTAAGTCCAATAACTCATGATATATGTTTTCTTTCTTCTAAGCTCTCCAGACACATTCAACAAGCATAAACTAAAGTCTAACTGCATGCACAAAATCACAGTATGACTTATAGGATACCCTCTCAAATTCTTCATAGGCACAGCCACCATACTACTTCCTACACTTCATACCCAATCTATGATTATTCCAACAGGACATTGAATGCTAGGATAATTTTATCTGAGATAAAATTCAATTGGAATAAGCTATGCAATCAAAATGGTTGAGTTCAGTCAATAGTAGATTCTAATGGCATTAAACCAATTTGTGTGTGCAAGTGTTAAAAACAGTATGTAGTGCAAGAACAGGAAGATATTGAGATATAGATACATATATAAACATTCATAGAGAATTATAAATATAGAAATGTACATTTAGATATATATATATATATATATAGAAAGGTGCATTTTAGATATGTATATAGACAGATCTGAAATATCAAGATAGAAAGCAAACTTGTTGATTTTTGTAGCTTCAGGCTGGTATTCTCACGTGCCCTAAGTGTTGGGCATGTGTGAATCGTCGTGGGCACCACATTACACTTTTTGTTTGGTGAAAACCATCTTTGGAGTGAAGTTGGGGCTTCATGGGTTTGGTGGTGGGCTTTGTGGGTTTGTGTTGGGGCTTCACACCCACAAGAAAGTCTAATTTGATGTTGACTTGTGGGCAGGCTTCTCTGTTGACCCCTAAGACTTGTATACAAAGGAGAGAGGTCATTGTGACATCTCATAATGTGTAGAGTGTGTGGAGACATAATGGAGCTAGCATAAGTGAGTCTACACTTGTGCTAGGAGGCTTCGTGAATTCAACAAAAAAGAAATTCTGCAAGGGTGGCAAATCTGGCCTAGGAGAGAGGAAGTTGTATGGAGGTGTCCATACAGTTTTCTGTACATGTACGCAGGTTGCAGGTGGGCACAATCGCGTACATACGCAGGTTCTAGGTGGGCACAATCGCGTATGTACACAGGTTGTAGGTAGGCACAGTAGCGTATACACGGGTTGCAGTGAAGCACAGTCATGTATGTACACGGGTTACAATAAGATGAACCGCGTACATCTGTACAGGGTTTTTGGGCAGAAGTAGGTCTGTACAAGTTGACGTCAGCAGCAGTGCATGTGACGTCAGCAGGCCGTACAGGTGGTCTGCAAAGGAAGTTTCTAGGGATTTGTTGAGGTTTAGTTTTCTGATTTTTAGGTTATTGGAGGACAAGGTTGTCCTCAGATTTTGGTGTAATTGGGACAAGGTTGTCGTCAAATTTTTGGTGTAATTGTAACAACTGGGAGGGCTGGCTTTTTCCCTCAGAATTTGTGAATGTGAAAAAATTACAGAACTGAAACTTTGTGTCTCATGTGTTGATGCTTCATCTCTGATCTTGTTGGCTTCATCTCTGATCTTGTTGTTTTCG
This sequence comes from Picea sitchensis, assembly GCA_010110895.2. Lineage (NCBI taxonomy): Eukaryota > Viridiplantae > Streptophyta > Pinopsida > Pinales > Pinaceae > Picea > Picea sitchensis. Next base: position 405,060 of record SNQJ01S0001283.1, read on the forward strand.
CTGCTGTATTTTTCAATCAATAATTTCAATGTAAAAATTTTCAGTGATAACAATTACGGTTTTACTGTTAGATCACTAGGAAGCAAATTTTAGATCTGAAATTAATCACATAGAGTTGCATGTGAAAATTGACATGGTATCAGAGCTTGGGATTTGAAGAAAAGCAGATCATCGTGGGACATTTTTTTTACTACAACACTGGAGGAGTGTTGTTCTTGTACTTGTTATGGACAGGTCACAAATGACAACTATGAGAAGGAGCTGTAGTAGTGTTGAGGAGATAGCTCTGAGAGAAAGCTACAATGTTTATGCAGGTGGCAGCAGGTTAGATGGTCTCTGGTTTGAGACATGGAGCAGATCATACAAACAAGGAGTTGTGGACTATTGTAGCTCAATGGTGTGATAAAGTGTGAGTTCTGGTGGATTAGAGGAGAGCCTGGATCACAGCAACATTTTGTGTGGCAAATTGCCAACCCTGTGGATGGACTTCCGGTGACTTGTCATGGTGAATTGAGATGGGTGCAGCTCGGGTGCTTTGGCAAGGACAAGATGGCTTCGTGTGTATGTCAGGTTGATGAGATAGAGTCTTCATTGGGCCGAATAGTTGCACATTGTCTAGGTACAACAGTGTATGAGGAATTTGACCCAGAAAGATGAGGACACTTGCAGAGATGAGTTGTGAATGTCTAGAGTGGACTAAACTGAGTGTACATCCACAACTCGAGACTATTCAGAGACAGAACATAGGTTTAGTTGCAGTGTGTGTATGCACGGGGAGTTTTTTGACATGGATGATGGACTTGGGCAGAAGTTCATTGGATGGTCATGACTTGGGTAAGAAGGATGCTTTCCTTGGAGGATTGCATGGTTCTTATACAGTGGGAACCACCGGCACATGACAGGGGCACAGGATTTGTTCGTGAGCTTCACAGTGTCTGACTCAGGTATGTACGTAGAGCTTGGTATGAGGATCAGGCATGTAGTACAGGGATCTAGAGCAGTGGTATTCTAGATGGAGTTAGGAGATGCATTATGAGTGGCAAATATGTTATGGGTGCCAAGAGTGTGTTCTCAGCCTCAACGATTGAAGAGTAGGGCTATGCAATGGTGTTCCGAGACGGACAGGTGGTATTGGATGCCCAGAGGATCTAGCCCAGGCACAACAATGGTCTTGGAGTTAGAAAGGGAAACCTATATAGGCCAAGGGGCCAACCTATGTGTGTTGTGATCAACAAGAGTAGAGAGACAAATGAGGAGGAGCAGGTAGCTCCACCAGTGGTGAGGCAGGTGGCCCCACTAGTAGCACAGGTACAGACGTAGCAGGTAGCTCCACTAATGATGAGGCAGTTAACTCCACCATGTTTGTGCCGTGTGCGCCAAGCGCTTTCCTAGGGGGGTCCCAGGGGGGGGGTAGGTATGCCCCCCCTGGTTATGCGCAGCGTTCGGGGCAATGCCCTGAATTTTTTTTTTTTGGCAGTTTTTGCTATTTTTAGCAGTTTACTAAAAATAATCCCGGTTTTAGGGATTAGGGTTTTGGTATCTACAGAATACCTAAAAACATTGTATATATTGTATAGTGAATGGTGAAATTTGATATAATGAATATAAGAAAGGTTTTCTTGGTTGAGGGTTTCCGGTATAAATCTCTGTGTACTATGTGAATGAGCCATTGATTAATTTATGTTTTGGTTAAGAATCTGTATGCATTGCTTTACTTCGCAGGTTTAAAACTTACATGTGGTATCAGAGCTCGTTTTTGGCTTCAGAGGGATGCCTTTGTTGTTGAGGGTTTGGCTCGGTCTTGATAGATCAAGGCTATCTTGGGTTTGTGATAAACCTGGGTTTAGTGGGAGCTTTTACAGTGGTGATTTGAGTGCAGAAAGAGGAATGGCAAGCTCTTCTAGAATCGAGATAGAGAAGTTCAACGGTAAAAACTTTAAGCTATGGAAGCTGAAGATGGAGGACCTTCTTGTAGACAAAGAACAATGGATCGTTGTGGATCCTGGTACACAGCCTACTAGTACACTGTCTACTAGCACACAGGCTACTGGTACACAACCTACCAGTACACAAACTACCAGTACACCACCTACTGGTATGTCGAAGGAAGATTGGGAGAAGTTGGACAGAAGAGCAAGGAGTACTATTCGACTCTGCAGAGCTACTTTGGCGGTCGGTTTGTTGAATGTCGGGGAGAATCTCTGACCAAGGAATATGGAAATAAGTTGAAATTGTATCAATCAAAGTCCACAGTAGAAACAAGTTGTTTCTTTGAAGAAGTTGTATCATCTTAAGATGGAAGATGGAGATTACGTGACAGAACATCTAAATTCCTTTAATACTCCTAGTAGTCAACTTGTCTCTATTAATATTACGATTACTTGAGAAGAAGATAAGTGTATTACTTTGTTATGTTCTTTTACCCGGAACTCTTGGGATAATGGTTGTAGCAATTGGTAATTTCCCTCAATCTACATTGAAGTATGAGGATGTAGTTTCATCCTTGTTATGCGAAGAGATGGTAGGAGAAAAACATGGATATTCATACTTAGATGCTTTATTTGTAAGAGGTGGTATCCAAGGCAGGAACCATGGTAAACCCAGGGTGGAGATCTAAATCTACAGATGAATCTAAGTCTCAGGGAAAATCTTTGAGAAAATGCTAAAAGTGTGGTAAAAGCGGGCATTATAAGAAAGATTGCAAGTCTAAGAAGGTTGAAAAACTAAACCGGTTGATAGTACCTCTTCCCACGGTGAAAACCTCTCCAACGAGAAGAAGGAGGTGATGTTTACTGGCATCTACAAGTACACATGGGAGGCAGGTGATGTATGGTTGATCGACTCGGTGCGTCATACCATATGACTCCCCTCACGAGGTGGTTCTCTGAATATGAAAAAATATGATGGTGATATTATTCTGAGGAATGACTCGGCGATAAAATGGGATGGAAGAGGTTAGTTGCTAAAGATGGAAGATTAAAACACTTTCTGAGGTTTTACGTTTTAAAGGCATGAAACCTAATATCTGTAATAAAGTTGGATGATGTTGGAGTGGATATTGTATTTGGAAGAACACTTGCAATATGGTACGAGGGCAATGGTGTTGATGAGGGGAGTTGAGAATGGAACTCTATACAAGTTGTTAGAACTTTTATACTAATGGGTGTAACGGTTCGTTGCCCACGAGCAGAGAAAATAACAAAAACAAGACCGATATTGTCCCTGGAAAGAAGAACAAGTTGTGGCATCAAAGGCTGGGACATATTGGAGAAAAGAACCTTAGACACTACATGGTAAGGTATAGTTGAAGGTATGTCTAATTACACTCAGATTTTTGATTTACGTGAACATTGCATATATGGTAAGCAGAGATGGTAAGATTCCCATCTGGTGCTACAAAGAGCAAAGGGATTTTAGAGTTGATACATAGTGAGGTGTTTGGACTTGTTCCTGTTCAATCCCTAGGTAGAAATCTTTGTATTGTGTTTCAGTCATAGATGATTTTCAAGGAACACATGGATTTATTTTCTTAGAAAGAAATGCAATTATTTGATAAATTTAAAGAGTTTAAAAGGCTACGGTGAAAATCCCGGGCAGAGAGAAGAAAATAAAGGTATTGAGAAACGATAACGGTGGAGAATACTGCGAAATGAATTGAAGAATTACGTAAGTGTGGTATATGTAAGACGAAAGACTACTCATACACTCCTGACAAATAGGTTGTAGAAAGGATAGAGCAGGAACGATGGAAAAAGCGAGACATGCTGATTGTCGGGTGGGACAAATTATGGAAGGTGGGTGTGACATGTTACACAGTCCCGATCCGATCACCTTGATCAACGTTGAATGATAAAACTCCATACGAGCTATGGTCACGGAAAAGAGATCTCTTCAACATCTTAGAGTGTTTGGTTGTGATACTTATGTTACATGTTCCCAAGGGAAAATAGAAGTAAAATTTGGATAAAAGTGAAAAGATGTATCTTGCTGTGGTTATAAAAGATGATTGTGAAAGGTTATAAGCTTTGGAACCGAAACCAAAGACGTTTTACAGTCGAGATGTTGTTTTCGAGAGGTAAAAGATGTGTCTAAACAAGAATTCCTACCAGCGCAAGACGAACACGAGAAAATAGAGCTTGGGTTGGATGATGCAAAAATCTGAATCAACTGAAGAATATGAAGAAGAAGAACCTCATACCCGGTATTGAGGTCGGTGAGAGATAGAAGGCAACCCGAGAGGTATAGTCCACCTGATTATCATTCCAATTTTGCTTTATCTACAATATTGATGATTATCCCAGAACTGTCAAGGAAGCGTTGAATTCAGAGGATAGTAAACTTCTGGAAGAAGACCATGGTTGAAGAAATGGATGCCTTGGATAAAGGCGAGGCATGGGATATAGTTGAGTTACTAGTTGGAAAAAAATTTGTTGGTAACAAATGGTTGTTTAAGAAGAAGTTTAATGCACAAAGGTAAAGTGGAGAAATACAAGCTAGGTTAGTAGCAAAGGTTATTCTCGGGTAGAGGTAATTGACTTTGGTGAATTTTTTCCTCCTATTGCTTCAGTTAACTTCTATTAGATTTCTTTTATCTATTGTTGTTACTTTTGATCTTGGAAGTGGAATAGATGGATGTGAGAATGACATTCCTGTAAGGAATCTGGAAAGAAATCTACATGAAGCGACTGAGAAGGCTTATATAGTGAGGAAAGAAAGAAGGCTGATGCTGCTAAGGCTAAAAAGAAATCACTATAAGTGCGACAATCACCTAAGATGTGGTACCAAAAGTTTGACACATACATCCTTGGATTGGGATTTTGTGAGCGGGGATGATCATTGTGTATATTTCAAGAAGATTGGTAATCACTTCATTTATATGGTGTTGTATGTTGATGACATATTTATTTGGTAGGAAATAACATGGATGTTATCAAGGAGGAATTGAAATCGCAACTATCCTCAAATTTGACATGAAGGATCTCGATCGCTAACTTCATTCTAGGAATGGAAATTAAAGAGATACGTTACAAGCAGGAAACTACGGTTGAATGTCGGAGAAAATATATTTGAAGACGATATTCTGAGAGGTTTAACCTAATACGTAGATGTAGGTCAAGGTTCCTATTCACATGGGTGTAAGTTATGGGTCAATGTGTCCAAGACACGGGGAAGAAAGAAGGACATGTCCCATATTCCAGGTATGCTAGTCACCGATTGTGATTTGATGTATGCAATGATACGTATAGGCAGGACATTGCATCGTTAGAACTTTGGCAGTATATGTCAAAACCGAGGAAGAAGGAGCATTGGATAGGAGTAAAAGAGGGTCTTTAGGTATCTTCATGGCACTACAGTTATGGATTGTGCTATCAAGGAAGACAAGGATTGGACAAATTGTTGGACATACATGGTTTTGTTGATGCGGTGGTACAAGAGATGCGGATGTGAAGATCTACAAGTGGGTATGTGTTCAACCTATTTGGAGAACAATGAGTTGGATGAGCAAAAAGGCAGTTGTAGTGGCACTCTCAACTTCTGAGAAAGGCGAAATACATGGCAGTCACTCATGCAAACAAGGAAGCGGTATGGTTACAAAGATTGTGTTGGTGGGCAGGTACAACAAGCGATGAGATTAGATTGTAACAGTCAAAGTACAATATTCCCGGCGAAGAACCCGACACCATTGAAGACAAAACATATTGATATACGGTATCACTTTGTAGAGACATGGTTGAGGAAAAGAAAGAAGGTGTTCTTTGGAAAAGGTTGACACTTTGAAGAATGTTGCAATTCATTGACAAAGTCTGTGGAAACGCAGAAGAAGTTCTCGGTGTGGAAGTAACAATGGGCATTGCTGCCTAGATTGATGACTATAATGCCACGGACTAGATGCAAAGAAACAACAAGTGGGAGAATGTTGGGTATATGTTATATTCTTTGCATGTATTATATGTGTGAAGCGTCGGATATGACAGCGCATCGGCGATCCCTGTACTAGATTACCTGTTTGTCGCAGGTATTGCATTGGTACTTTCTAGAGAGTCTAGAGGCGGTATGCCCAGTTCACGTCGTGATTGAGCGATTAGAAAATTTACACGAGGCGGTTTGTTATTTTTGGTGGTTTGCAAAATAATCGGTTACAAAGTTAGCATTTTGGTATCTGGAATACACAAAAACATTATATATATTGTACCAGTGAATGGTGAAATTCAATATAATGAATAAAGGTTTTCGGTTGAGGGTTTAGGTGTCATCTACGTATTACTATGTGAATGAGCCATTGATTAATTTATGTTTGCTTAGAATCTATATACATTGCTTTACTTGTGAGTTTAAAACTTACAAGAGGGCAATTGAGAGGATTCATCTCGGGATCGATAGGGAGAAGCGACCTCGGGGGCCCATTCAAAGAATTAGACTTCAAAGGAGGTGATGAGTTCAAAGTAGATGGATCGAGATTGTGGAACTCAAAGAGTCCGGTTGAGAGAACATCGCGGGCCGCAAGGAGCGATCTCAAAGGGATTGGTTGGCTTCTGAGAAAGAGTCCCGACCCCTTCAAAGGGAAGTTTCCCTGGCGAGGATCAAGTGGGAGAGGCCTCTTCGGGGTGACAGGCGGAGTGTCATGGGTTGAGAGGCTATTGAAGGTTGAGAGGCGGGGAAGCTTCTAATGCCAGTGTCTTCCAAGTTGGGATCACATGCCGGCCGAGTTGCCCGGTAATAGGATGCAACTTGATGGGGAGGACTCAAGAGTAGGATTTGCTTGATCCACCAGAGAGGAGTGGCCAGGTAGGCAGTTGGGCGATAGGATTTACTTCGATATGAGAGGAGCATCTAGTCAGGATTGGAGAATAGTTGTGATATGAATCAATCGAGAGCGAGTTATTCCAAAGGTGGGAGGCGAGCTATTTCCCTAGGTAATTGTAGGTGTGGTGAGAATACATCCCTAAACTAAGGAGTGTTGATTTGTGTAGCTTTGGGCAGGTGTTCTCACATGCCCTAGGAGTTGGGCAAGTGGGAATCATGGGAACCAAATTACACTCTTCATTTGGTGAAAACCACCTTTGGGTGAATTTGGGGCTTCATGCTGGGTTTGGTGGTGGGCTTTGTGGGTTTGTGTTGTGGTTTCACACCCACAAGAAAGTTTAATTTGATGTTGAATTGTGGAGGGGCTTCTATGGTGACCCTTAAGGATTGTATATAAACAAGAGAGGTCATTGTGACATTTTATAATGTGTAAGTGTGTAGAGACATAATGGAACTATAGGAGTGAGTCTGCACTTGTGCTAGCAAGCTTGGTGAATTCAACAAAAGAGAAATTCTGCAAGGGTGGAAAATATGGCCCTAGGAGAGAGGAAGTCGTATGGAGGTGTCCGTACAGTTTTTTTTGTACACTTACACAAATTGCAGGTGGGCACAGTCGCATGCATATGTGGGTTGCAGTTGGCCACAGTCACTTTTATTATGTATGTAGGGTTCAAGTAGAGCACAATCATGTTTATCGCGAGGTTCAATGAGGCAGTTAGCATTATGTACCACGGTCACAATAAGGTGGTGTGTACATCCACATACAGGTTTCACATGAAGGTCGACCTGAGCTGACATCAGCAGCAGTGCAGGTGACGCCAGCAGGTCGTACATGTAGTCTGCAACAGGTTGGGCAGAGGAAGTTCTAGGGGATTTGTTGAGGTTTGGTTTCTGATTTTTCTAGTTATTGGAAGACAAGGTTTTCCTCATATTTTTAGTGTAATTGGAACAAGGTTGTCCTCAGAGTTTTGGTGACATTTTATTGGTTGGGATGGCTGGTTTTACCCTCAAAATTTGTAGATAATAAAATTACAAAACTGGAATTTTGTGTCTCATATGTATTGATGATTCATCTCTGATCTTGTTGTTTCTGCTGCTATATTTTTCAATTAATAATTTCAGTGTAAAATTGTTTAGTGATAACAGCTCGGGTTTTACTATTGGATCACTAGGAAGCAATTTTCAGTCTGAAATTAGTCACATAAGTTGCATGTGAGAAGTGTCGAAACTAATATTAGTTTACCAGTGAAGAGAGGCCAAATGTATTAATATTCTTGCTTGAAACTTAAACCTCGATGAAATTTTATCAGTATCTAAGAGATTAAACACCAAAAACATCTGGTTACGCCCACAGTTGTGTGGTCTAGCAGCAAGTTGTGAGGTGATCGAACTGGTATTAATGCAGAGACCCTGGTTCAAAACCCCTCAACTGAGTGTGGGTGAGGCAAGGTGCAAATCCTGGTCTTATTTTGATAGAATAGAAACACCCCTCACCCAGCAGCTGCTTAGCCCAAGGACAGCTGTAAGCAGCACTTCAAAAAAACTGTCTACATACAATCAACAATTTGATAGACTCTTTTATGAGATACTGAAACTTGGAAGATGAAATTTTGGTAACATATATGGAAAAGGGAACCCGATTATCACAGCTCACAAGTTTGTTCCCCTTGTGCTTTCAGGAAAGAAGAAAAGCTTTAAAATTCTAAGACAAGCCCAAACTTAAATGCTTGAAAAGCTTTAAAATTCTAAGACAAGCCCAAACTTAAATGCTTGTCCAGGTATGATTTTCTCATTTTCTCACAAATAATATAATGTGAATATTCTGATAACTTGGCAGAATTATATGTGAGACATTATACATCTCAAAGACAACCAAAACTAACGAGTTCATAACTTCCCCTACAAACTATGTAATGTTAAATATTAAAAGTGGCCTGATGCATGGCATAATCCTCAAGGTTGCAAGCTTGGAGCGGAGACATGAAATGACTAAGAACTCTAATTTTGAAAGTTGTGTAAATAGGTACCTCCTGAAGGTAATTCCTCTTCAAAGATGCAACTGGCAGGGATACCCACTTGCACCATTTTCTTGCATGATTGCTGCCAATGCTATTGGTTACTGATTGGAGGCAGCATATTTGTGAGGTCAGAATAGTGGTATTTCTCTTCCTAAAGTCAATCAACTGGTTAGTGTTCACTTTAAAGATGATTCAGCCCTTACCCCACCCCTTACCTCAGAACTGACTCAAAAGTTTATGGAGGGACAATTGAAACAGTTTTGTTGAAGCTGCGGGGGCTGTAGCAAGTTGAAAGAAACAAAAGCAATAGTTACTAGTAAAGAGGATTATCCAAATTGACAAACAACGCACTAAACGATAAGATAAATCAATGAGTACTCAGCCATACCCTTTGGCATTGATTTTTCCCTGGCTAGATAGTGGAGAAGGTTGTTCAATAAAGTTGAATGCAAACGATCAAATTGGATATATAGGGACTGAAAGCAAAACCTGAAAGCTTATTGACTTCAACAGAATTCTTGCAATTGGTTAGTTTCCTACTAACCATGGATTTTCCTTTCAAATTTGGGTGACAAAAAATTGAAATTGGCCCTTCAAAGTTTTCCCTGGCTAGAAAGTGGAGAAGGTTGTTCAATAAAGTTGAAAGCAAACAATCAAATTGGATATACAGGGACTGAAAGAAAAAGTTGAAAGCTTATTGACTTCAATAGAATTCTTGCAGTTGGTCAGTCTTCTACTAACCATGCATTTTCCTTTCAATTTCAGGCAACTAAAAATTGGAATTGACCCTTCAAAGCTTTAAATCGGTAAAGCAAGGAGGTAAAAAGGCCATCAGTCGGTAATACGGGAGAAACGCACTCTTTCTAGAAAGAAGATGGGATTTTGTTTGACTGGTATCCAGGCACAGGAAACAATATTCAGAGCTAAGTGGATCATAAGAGCAACTGGAGGTGGTGCCTCTAGGCAGATTATTATCAGAAACAAGAACCCAGATAGACACAACATTTCATATCAATGGAATCAACGGCCAATTTGGGCACTTCAACGTAATAGCTGTAGTTATTACCTTCAGTTAGCAAGTTCAGTTAATGTCAAATAAAATTAAATTAAATGAATTATTTTTAATGTCTTCAAAACACAAAATAGGTCAAAGGGACTAGAAAATGGAGCAAGCATTTATAGCCAAACAAAAAGGGAGGTACAAGAAACCTCCCCTAACAGAATTTGGAAATCTTAGCAGGTGATCTCCTGGGATCTTAAGTAGTATGAAGGGCCAAAAGATAGAAGGGATCTAACAACTAAATCCATTTAGACCTTTCCAACAGTAAGAGGTCAAGTGGGACCCCTTGATAGCAGTGAAGAGAAAAGATGATCAATGATTGGTTTTCATATGTGGGGATATTTATGGGATAGAAATACAAAAGCCTAGAAAAGATCAAGAGCAATCAACCAAGCCCATCTCTTCCTTGCTTCGTGTTGGAATTATTGCCATTGATGTCAAAGGATTAATGTTGTCATTAATGTAATATTACGGCTTTACAAATACACACGACATTTCCTGAAGATTTTCCAGGTCCTATCAAACTGGCAACTAGGTTTGTCTTTGACCTCAAGTTGGCTCTAAGTTTCAACTGTCTATCAATGGTTTGCTGCTGTTTTAGGACAGCAAACTGTTCAGTAACTTTTTCACTGATTTGTTACGGTTACATAGGCCATTTAGGTGCTCTAGCATGTAGTTTTTGTCACCAAGGGTTAGCACATGCATACCAAAATATATGTAACACACCTAGAGATCTTTACTGCTGAAAATATTGTAGTTCTAAACTCTAACATACATGAAAATGAACACAGGTATTTTTGGTCAACATGACCCTAGATAAAACCCCCCCGGGGAAAACCAGTTTGAGATGAATGTATATATATGGTGTGCTTCAAGCATGAAATACAACAAGGAAGATAAATACAAAGGAACCTAATACTTTGCAAGCTCCTCACAAGCTTTGCAATGGGTCCTTGGGATATGCGCCCCTAGAAGAGTGCACCCCCTCCTTCCTTAACTTTGCCTGAAGATCCTTGTGCCCTTGCTCTTTCCCTTTGCTGATTGAAGAACCCTTGCACACAATCTGCCCTTTGCATGCACTCTCAACAACCCACAAACCAGATCCAAGGAAGCTCCAATCCAAATGCTACCTGCTAGCCTTGTACCCTCCTCCTCAAGTGCGCCCTCCTCCTAGCAAGTACACTCACAACAAATAACTGAGGCTCCAACTAGCTTTGCGCCCTCCATGAACATGTGCGCCCAAGCTTGCTGCTCTCTCCTCTGAATTCTCACTTCTCTACTCCTCACCAAACTCTCAATGTGAACAATTGAGCTCTCCTTTTCCCTATGCACCCTCCTTAAAGATGCATGAAGAAACCTAATAAATGGGTGGATGAGATCATCTCATCTCAACCCAAGTCAATGGTTGAGATCATCTCAAGTAAATCTCAACTCAAAACCCACTTTACTTAAGTTTTCATAGTTTCACTTTATGTCCCTTAATTCACCAATTCACCCACAAAGTGAATTAATTGTCATTTTAGGCTAAATTGACCAAATTTCACTTTTGACTTAAATATCCTAAGTCAAAGTGAAATTAGACATAAAGTACATGGTACAAGGTACAAAGTACTTCCCACATGTGTTTAGAAGCTCACAAACACAAGGGGACCACTTTCCAAGGTACCCAAATGTCAACACTCCCTCTTACCGAGGAAAGTGCCCTTCACCCACAATCTCATCCCTGCAGTGGACATGGTTGCCTCCTGGCAAATACCCGGTGAGTATGGTTGTAACCTGATCAATGAAAGTAGTCTGACACGGATCTGCTCAATCTACGTGATCCATAGATGGAAGTGTCTCCCACCAAGGATTTCTACCTCCTGGCATCTCGCCAACAGTCACTACTCCTAGCATATCACCAATAGTCACTCTCTTGGCATCTCACCAAGAGTCTCCCCCTCTTGGTATCTCACCAAGAGTACCAGGATCTCGACATCTCACCAAGATCCTCAACTTGGCCTCTCGCCAAGTAGCTTCCACCTGAAGTGGAACCAAAGTCTAATATGCCCGTCTCCGTAGCCAGGTGAGGCTCAAGCCTCTGTGGTGCCCTATCGCTCCTCCTCATCAATCTCTGATGCTCTGAAGCCCCTACACCAACCCTCTGTCTCGGCAACTCTGAAACTGAAGTTGTCCTAGGTGGACCAGTCACCCCTGATGATGGTGTCCATGAAAACTGAGTCTGAGCTCCCTCTGAATCACTACTATGAGTCAGTAGGTCCTCCTCAACTCTGTCTCCCCACCTGATGTTGGATAGTGTAACAGCAGACAAAGTAGTCGTGAATGCACACTGTCTCACAAAGTGTTCATGGAACTCAAGCTCCTTTGTTGTCGCTGCTGAAACATCCTGCAGCTTCTTCTTCTTCTTGGGACATTGTCCTGCATAGTGACCCATCTCCCTACAAGCAAAGCATCTCACTGTGCTCATGTCTCTCTTCTGCCCACTGCTACTCTCTCCTCCCCGTGGTGGGGCCCCAATCTTGGGACCCTGCCGACCTCCCCGACCAGTCTTCTTCTTTCCCTTTGTCCAAAGAGCAAGATCCTCATCACCCTGCACTGTCTGTTGCTGTCCAGAAGCCTCTGATACAAGTCTAGTCTCCTCCTGAACGAAATCATCCCACATCCTCTCCCAAGTGGGCATGACTTCCCTGGCAACAATGCCACGAACGAATGGACCCCATGGTTTGGTAAAGTTGTCTAAGGCTGTCCTCACCATAGAATCTGGGTCCACCTCCTCTCCAACGGCTCCAAGCTCGTCTCTAATCTGGGTGTATCAGCCAAGGAAAAAAGTGACCGACTCATCCTGGGGCATATGAATGCCCCTGAGTCGATCATGCAGAACCATCATTCGGTTCTCGTTAGAGCTCTCATAAAGCTTGCATAGAGATGCCCACATCTCAAATGCCAAAGCTTTCCCAGTCAAGTGCGGAATGACGTGATCCCGCACTACATCACATGTCATCCTCTTTGCCTTGTTGTTCCTCTTCCTGAACTCTGCTAACAAGACTGGATCAGTAGCAGGGGGAACAGGAACAGCTGCCTGAACTATATCCCATAGTTCGAGGTCCTCTAAGATAAAGACGATCCTGGCCTTCCAAGGCGACCAGTTGCTAGCTCCAACTATCCTATCCTCCACACGCATCTGAGATGCTGACATCACAGCCGACTGCACTCAAACTAATGCTGCAACTGCAAAGGAACGTTGCCTCACTCCTATCAACACAGGTGTGAAAAGAGACAAACGAACACCGACCTCACTCCTCGCAATATAGGTGTGAAAAGAGGTCATGAAAAATCAACCTCACTCCTACCACGTAGGTGTGAAAAGAGGCTAACGAAAATGTCCACTAACTGCTCTACAACCCTCCACAAAATTATGTCAACAAGTTGCCACTAAACTCAGTCAATGGTTGTCCACAAAATTTGCCCAAAAGGTGTCTAAAACAGTCCCACAATATGTTGTCCAAAACTTAGCAAAAAAATCAGCCACCAAGCTCTGGTACCATGAAGATTTTCCAGGTCCTATCAAGCTGCCAACTAGGTCTGTCTTTGACCTCAAGTTGGCTCTAAGTTTCAACTGTCTAACAATGGTTTGCTGTTGTTTTAGGACAGAAAATTGTTTAGTAACTTCTTCACTGATTTGTTACGGTTACATTGACCATTTAGGTGCTCTAGCATGTAGTTTTTGTCACCAAGGGTTAGCACATGCATACCAAAATATATGTAACACACCTAGAGATCTTTACTGCTGAAAATACTGTAGTTCTAAACTCTAACATACATGAAAATGAACACAGGTATTTTTGGTCAACATGACCCTAGATAAAACCCCCCAGGGGAAAACCAGTTTGAGATGAATGTATATATATGGTGTGCTTCACGCATGAAATACAACAAGGAAGATAAATACAAAGGAACCTGATACTTTGCAATCTCCTCACAAGCTTTGCAATGGTTCCTTGGGATATGTGCCCCCTCCTTCCTTGACTTTGCCTGAAGATCCTTGCGCTCTTGCTCTTTCCCTTTGCTGATTGAAGAACCCTTGCACACAATCTGCCCTTTGCATGCACTCTCAATAACCCACAAACCAGATCCAAGGAAGCTCCACTCCAAATGCTACCTGCTAGCCTTGCGCCCTCCTGCTCAAGTGCGCCCTCCTCCTAGCAAGTACACTCACAACAAATAACTGAGGCTCCAACTAGCCTTGCGCCCTCCATGAACATGTGCACCCAAGCTTGTTGCTCGCTCCTCTGAAATCTCACTTCTCTACTCCTCACCAAACTCTCAAGGTGAACAAATGAACAATTGAGCTCTCCTTTGCCCTATGCGCCCTCCATAAGGATGCATGAAGAAACCTAATAAATGGGTGGATGAGATCATCTCATCTCATCCCAAGTCAATGGTTGAGATCATCTCAAGTAAATCTCAACTCAAAACCCACTTTACTTAAGTTTCCATAGTTTCACTTTATGTCCCTTAATTCACCCACAAAGTGAATTAATTGTCATTTTAGGCTAAAATGAGCAAATTTCACTTTTGACTTAAATCTCCTAAGTCAAAGTGAAATTAAACATAAAGTACATGGTTCAAGGTACAAAGTACTTCCCACGTGTTTAGAAACTCACAAACACAAGGGGACCACTTTCCAAGGTACCCAAATCTCAACATTTCCAAGATTGATTTATATATATGTTTACAAGTATATTAAAAAAAGGGGTGCACGTTGTTATCCACCAAGTTGTACTAGGATGGACTTGCAGTTGAGCCGCCAAAGATTGAGCGATCAGTTGCTCAAAATTCAAAGTTCATAAGCCCAGCCGGTCAAATTGACCACCTTTTTTTCGCATTTCCATCTCTTGTAGGGCAATGTAATAAGATGAGATTAGCATGATGAATTTGTAAAATGCTTGGCCTCCTAAGACTTGATCATGAGTACATACTCTAGAGTGTTTTTTTTCACTTGTTAATTATTTCTTGCCTGGAATTCATTTTAGGCGAGTTATAATTTCTAAGTTTTTTCACTCAAATACCTCCAAAGCTGGGGTATGTTACTAATGGTTAGGCCTTAGCTTGGTTATCCAAGTTTAGTGTCTAAAATTTGTATATTACCATGCTAGGTAATCATTTTGAATCATATGGAAACTGCGCTAAGTCCCCCTTAGGATTTTTTAATGTTTTGAGTCAATAAAAAATTTCCCGCAAAACGGGATTTTTTTATTGTAATTGGCCAATAAGTTAAAAAAGTAGTACTAGGAGGCATTATATGCCTTGTGGGTATTCGTTTTCACATCCAGAATACCCACTTTACCTATGTACCGCCTTTTCGAGGGTAAATATTGAGTTTTACTCAACAAAAAATGATTTTCTCTCGAAAAAGGTAAATAAAAGTCAAATAAAAGACACAAATCAGCAATGCTATTTTTGTGGCAACATGTTCTAGACATGTTTTTAGTTAACTATTCCTCTCTCACAGTTCACTAGCCCTTTGTGGCACTTGAGGATGAGTAAGAGTGAATTGAATAGAGAGTTCTCTCCACTTGATGGAGATCCCAAGATGTGAGGCGCACTTCCCTTGGCTATGTGGCACATTTGGGTGAGGGTGACAATCTCTAGAACGGTGCACACCTACTCAAGAGAGGTGGTGACCCCTCCATCCCCTCTAACTCGACTTATGGTGAGTTGTCTCACCCATTTTGAGAGGTGGTGCACATCCTACCACCCAATTGGATCACCTCACATTGGGATTGGCGCCCTTCTCCTTGGGATTCATGCCCTTTTTGCTATATAATGAAGTCGATCCCTCCTTGTTCACTAGTTGGAGTAGGGGAGAAACCTCTTGGGTTTGTAACATATTGTATTGTACTATCATTTTTGGAATAAAGCAAGAGACTTTGGAGGTCAAATTTGGTGTTGTGCTTCATGTGTGTGGATAATTCATGTCTTGGTTCAATCATACAAGGTAACCTTGTATTTTGCTTTGCATGTTTTCCTTATTGAATGAAGGTATTGTTTCCTAGATGGTAGAATCTTGCAAGACTATCATGATTGCTTGACTTTACTCTCTTCCATATTATAAGATTATTGATTTGCATATTCTTTCTATTTTGAACTAACATGCTATCAAGATCTTATGTGTAAGAAGCATTTTGTTTAATAGGAATAGGGGAGCGCACCCCCTCTATGAAGCATATTACTTATAGGTTTCCCATCCTCCAAGGAGTGGAAGGAGTTGCCTAGCGTATCCTTTGCATCCTTGAAGGTTTCAAGTAAACAAAGTCCCTCCGCATAAGTACCAAAGGACTCCATAGCCCATAAAAGAAATTCCACCTTGCAGGCTCTCTCTCTCTCTCTCTCTCTCTCTCTCTCTCTCTCTCTCTCAATTTTTTAAATTTCTATTGGTTACTTTCTAATTTGCATGCAAGTAGATTTCAATTTTCAAAGCTATATCAAGTAGATCTCATGCATAAATGTTCACTTAGATCTAGATCAAAGCTCCTTTCTCATATCTAAAGCTAGATCTAAAAGTAAAAAGTCATTTTTTGCAAGTATTTTTTTTCAAAAATTCTAAAAGCATAAAAGTGAGTAGTTTAGTAGGTTGTTTTATTGTTAGATCAAGCTAATTAGTGTCATTTGCTTGCTATTTTAGGACAGCAAACAAAAGTCACTAAAAAGAGCCTTCTTTAGCTTAGTTTTATTATCAGAAAGTCATAAAAAATTTCATTTTTATACTTAGATTTTTTCTAGCAAGTTTGGGATTTAAGGTTTGTTATCCAAAGGCACTTCTAAAGTGTCTTTTGGTGCATTTAATCTCTATTTACTTGCTGGTTTTTTGCAGGTCGCTAATAAAACGAGGGGAAACTCCGCCAAATTTTGAAGAAATTGACGCATTTTTTACATTTGGAAGCACCCCTTTGAAGACTAGACACTTTTTAGAACTTTGTAAAACTTGTGATCTGAAGATACAAGGATCATAAGCCTCCCAAAAAGGAAAAAAGCATTGTAATAATAAAGTAATAAAATAAGTGGGGTAAACAATCCCTACCTTTCTTTTTCCCCCTAGGGGGGAGAACCGGTGTTGTGGTGTGATCATTTTCATGGTTTCCTTTCTTGCTTAAGTTCTACAATTTCACATTTTAAGGCTAATTTAAAAGGAACCTCAATCATAAACACCACAAAAGCAATCTTAATTTGGCTTTTCCTTTTTTTGCAAAGTAGAACACTAATTGCTAGAATAATTTTCCTTTCAGCAATTTACTTTTAGTTTTACTTTTGCAAATAAACCAATCCACTCAACTCCTCTAATTAAGCTTTATGCTGAAAGGAGGTTGGACAGTGTGGATTTAGTAATTAGACAAACATTTTACTTTCTTGCAAACAAACTCGTCCCCTTGTTAACCCCTAGATTTTCACCCTTGAAAATCTTGAGGTTTAAGAGCCAGCATGCATTATTTTGGCTTGCATTTTGAGATTCTCCCAGAGTTTAACACTTGTGTTGAGCAAGAGGTTGGTTCCCATCAGAGTCAGGTATATGATCGGTACATGGTTGTTTAGTTCATAGTTAGAATTGACTTAGTTTCCATGCATATTTGAGAGAAATGTATACATACAATAGGTGTTGATATTTTTTAGGAGACACGGTTTGAGTGGGTCTCTTGGCAATTTGGGGCAGCTCTGAGCATATAGTATGAGTCCTTGCAGGATTCTAGCCTCTAGGCCCGATAACACTCTTTTGGGCAACATGCAGGAAATTTCTATTTTTAGCAGGTTTTGCTCTAGGCCCCAAATTCAGATTCTGAGAGCTAGTATTGATACTTGAGACATCCAGAGTCTTTTGGATCTTTTCCGAGATGATGTGGCCCAGTTTACTATTTTTAGCAGGTTGAGCATCAGGGCTCGCATGTCAGTTCTGATCACATATTTGGATCCCTTGCGGAAAGATGAGATCAATGAGTATAAAGTCAAGGGTATTCGGACAACTTTCTATTTTTAGCAGTGTCTATTTTTAAACAGTGACATGTGGTCGTGGCCTCCCAGTCATCCTGGATGATGTGGACGGTTTCTTAAAATTTAGGAGCGTGATTCTCTTTTTAGAAGTTTCCATATTTAGCAATTCCAGTCATCACCCATGCAGTGCCAAGTGGCACCTTCAAAGGTCAACATGTGGCAGCGCTACAGAATGATGTGGCATCCACCTAAGAACAGGGCGCATATTCCCAATATTCAAGCATGTGATGAATAATTAATAATTGGGAAGGGTGTCGCATGAGTTTAGTCGTATAATCCTCCTCACACCTAAGTCAACTGAACATCAAGTCATGTGTTGGCGGTTATTTTTGGCTTTCACCAACCTCTCACACTCCAATTAACTTGGGCGCTTCTCTCACTCACACATCCACTTCTCCTCTCTCCCTAAATGCGCCCTCTCTTCTCTCATGCATGTGGACGCATTCCTCAATTCACTCTCAGCATGTCTCAATGACTTGGACTTGCAGTTATTTTTAGCCCTCTCATGCACCCATGTGCCTTACCTACCCCTTTTTTCTCACACTTCACTCACTTGCATGCTTCCCTAACCTAAAGGGCGCATTCCTTCTCCTCTCTTTATGCGCATTAACTCCATTCGAACCCACACTCTTTACCTACTTCTCTCCCACTTTAACTCACACTTTGTTTTTCCCTCTCCACATGCTTCAATCATGCTCCTAGTTTCTATTCTTGGCCTCTTATGCGTCCTCTCTTCCTCCCTTGGAATGTGCGCCCTCACTAGCTATATATTGGATGCTTGTCTTTGATTATTGGTCGGATCATTGCAGTACCAACATAGTGTCTCTCTCATTCTTCTCTCTCTCTTTCTCTAGTTTAGTGGCTCCTCTTTGAGCAAAGTAATCATTGTATCGGTTGTAGGCTTGTCAAGTGTGGTGTAAACAGTCCTCTTGTAAGCTTCATCAATAAAGAAGTGTGTGTTTGTCTTCAAACCTCTTTCTTGGCGGTATTGTGGTAAATTTGTGATCTGATATGTCATTTTCTCAACTGTTCATTATGATTAATTCTGATCTTTTTGAATAGTTTTCTTCTTCTTTCCAGTCTATTATCATTGTGCTAACTCTGCAGGTTCCCTCCAACCGTAGAAGATTTTTTTTCCTCATCGTTTTGGACTTCTTTTACAAGCTGTCCAAGACGAACAACTTGTTGTTTTGTTGGTTTTTTATGCAGAAATCAGACTTAAGGACAACAGCAAGGCACTTCATTGTGCCTAGGGACTTCCCCCTGAGGCTAGTAAGTACTAGCCCAAACGGAGAGGGGTTCGGTCAATGACAATTTGGGGCCCTACTCATTTAATTAGCTAAGTTTTTACCGTTGGTTTTACACATATATCAGCTCAAAATTGGAGGGTAAAAATTTGTGCCAACACCCCTCATCTCCCCTAAGTAGGCTCACGCCAAACAGGGGCTAGTCAGTGTGGACTTAGTTTAATTAGAAAATCTTTATTTTTCTGCAACTTTTATTTTATTACAAATAAACCCATCCCCTCAACTCCCCGGTGTATGCTCTTAACCCTTGCGAGCTTAGCTCGACCTGGGGAACTCATCAGAACCGGGGTTGGTCAATGCGGATTAGTATAATTAGGAAAATCTCGAAAAGTTGTTATTGCTTTGTTTGGAAACCGCATGAAGGGAGTGTGTGAAGTCAGACGGGAACTTTGAGATCTAGGTTCTCCTCGTGTTGGACCTCCGGCACCTTCATTGAGCTTGTTGGTGAATTCATTGGGCTTCGGCAAGTTCTTCGCAAATTCCAAACTAAGGGATAGCCTTAAGAGGCCACATTTAAAGTAGCTTTATTTTCAAGCAACATTCATAATAATCTTGTCCAACACTTAATAATCATTCAACATTAAGCAACTTCTAAAATTTACAAGCAACACACTTGCAAGACTCCACTTTTCAGCAGCAACTTGTGATACACAGCATCTCGCAGCATTTTCACTACATTTGGCACTGGTCCACACTATTTTGCTTATCATCTCTACTTCAAGTATTTGTATCCTTTTTTCATGTAAGTTGTATCCTTTATACAAATATCTTGAATGCCTTAATTTCAAACATAAGCAAGTCATATTTTATATGTCATTTATGCTGTTGGTATAGTTTCCATTATATGTTGTTGTAATCTCATTTATATCTTGCTATTGTTGTTGTAACAAAAACTCCTAGATTCTACTTCTTGTTCTTAGTTTAGATCAAGCCTTAGATTTATTTTTCTAGGGACTACCCCCCTTGGCTTCGCTGGGAGTTGGCCTAGACAGGGGACTCGAGGATCAGGTAACAGCACATTGACTCGAGACTTGCCCCTAAGGACACACCCAGTGGATTAAAAGTTTTTCCACGCTAAACTCGAGGTGTGTATAAAGGCGGAAACACACGTGAAAAAGTAAAAAGTGAAACGGTGGTTTCAAACCCATGGATTTGGAAGCCCATGGTATTTTCCCATGTTTTTGCCAATGGTATTTGGAAAACTGAAATAAAAAAAAAGGGAATTAATTATTTAATTAATGGGCACCGTGTCTTTTTGAATTAACATATCCCTTCATGAAGGGTAATGATAAAATATAAAAAGATAAAGTATTGAGACAAAATGTGTGGGTTAAAAATGTAATAACATTTGAAGAAGTGGATGTGCAAAGATTGAATATCGTTCTAAAAGGAGAGAGTTGCAAAATCAGTTTCAGCCTTCAGGTCAATTTGGCATTTTCACAATAACTTGTTTTATGTGATGTTTCAGACCATCAAATTTTGATGAGACGGAGGCGAGATCTCTGGATACATGTGAAAATTTCAGACATTGCTTCACTATACTTTCTAAGATATGCCCTGTGGAAGTTAGGGTTTATGAATGCTCCTAAAATCAGTTTAAAACAGGTCAGTTTGGCATTTTCGCTATAACTTATTTTCTAGGACGTTTCAGACCGTGAAATTTTGAGGAGACGGAGGCGAGATCTCTAGGTACATGTGGTTAAAATTGAAGATGTTGGTTCACTATACTTTCTAAGATATTCCCTGTGGAAGTTAGGGTTTCTAAATAGTCTTGAAATCAGTATCAAATAGGTTAGTTTGGAAATTTCATTATTAACTTATTTTTTGGGACGTTTCAGATCATGAAATTTTGAGGAGACGAAGGTGATATCTCTGGATACATGTGGTTAAAATTTCAGATGTTGGTTCACTATACGTCCAGAGATATGCCCTATGTAAGTTAGGATTTCTAAATAGTCCTAAAATCAATTTAAAACAGATCGGTTTCGCATTTTCGCCATAACTTCTTTTCAGGGACTTTTTCGACTATAAAATTTTCAGGGATCTTAGGAGACATACATAAATCCCTGTTATCCACCAAGTTGCACTAGGATGGACTTCCAGCGAGCCGCCAAAGTTTGAACAATTCCTTGTTCAAAATTCAGAATTCAGAAGTTTAGTCAGTCAATAAGACCAACCTTTTTCACATTTTCCATACCCTCCAGGGAATTGTAATAAGAGATGTTGCATGATGAACTCTGTAAAAGGTCGTAGCCACCTTTGAATTAGGCATGAGTTGTTACTCTGGAGTGTTTTTTTTACTTGTTAATTATATTTTGTTGTCTAAAGGCAAATTATAATTTCTGAATTTTTTCACTCAATTTCTCCAAAGCTGGAGTATATACTCATGGTTAGACCTTAGCATGGATCTAAGCCTAATGTCTAATGTATATTATCATGCTAAGCATCCTCCTAGAGTTTTATGGAAATGTGCTAAGTCCCCCTTAAGATTTTTTAATTTTTTCAGTTAATTAAAAAAATTTCGTAAAACGGGAATTTTTAATTAAAAAATAAAATTGTATTAAAAAAGTGGTACTAGAAGTCTTCCTATGCCTTGGGGGTGCTCATTTTTTGACCTAGAGCACCCACATTACCTAAGTACCCACTTTGGTGAGTGAAATTAGTGATTTTAATCACTAAAAAATCAATTTTACTCAAAAAACCCAAAAAAGACGTAAAAAATAAAAAAAAATCAGCAAGTGACTATTTTCTAGGAAACATGTTGGGACATGTTTTGAGTGAATAAAGCCTAAAAAGGCAATGTGGCAGCAATAAGAGACTTGGTGAATGATTTTAGGTGTGATTGGGTGAGTTGTCAACAAGATTTAAGCATGTGCCAAAAGAGAAGTGTGCCCCTCTTGAGGAGGTGGCGCATCCTAGAGTGGGTTGCCTACCTTTTTGAGAGGTGGCGCCCCTCCCCACCTTCCTCCTTCCACACTTGTCACGCTTTGGGTTAAGAAGAAAGGTTGCAGCCCATAGGCTACCACTTGGCTCCCCTCTCCTCACACTTGGTGCACCCTCCCTCTACACTTGGTGCGCCCTCCTCCATTGGGAACTCTTCCCTTTGTCTATAAATTGGAGCATCCTCTCAATAGCAAACTAGTTGGAGCTAGTGAAGGATTACTCTTGTAAATTATTGTACTATCATTTCTATTTGGAATAAAAGGCTTTGGAGGCTATTTTGGTGATCAAGCTTCATGTGTGGATCTTCTTGTCAAATGGTGTGCTAATTTGTGAGGTAACTTGTGTTGTTCTTTTTGATTGAATATTGGATTGTGGCCTTCAAATGGAGTTGTCTCCAAGAAGAGTAAAACTAGAAGAGCTAGATTGTTTTATGGTTTTATTGTTTATTGTAAGTGAATGTTTATGTTGCATATTCATTTCGATTAATGTGTATGCTTTCCTAAATCTTCTTATGCAAGAACATTATTATACTAATATTTTATTGGCAAGAAGTATTTAAGTTTGCAGGATCTCACTACTTGAAAAGGGGAATAGGCTTTGCTGCACTCTTTTCTTCTTCAAACTCTCAAGAAAGACAAAAGACCCTCTTTGATCCATCAAAGGGACTCCATCTTGCCCAAAGTTCCAAGGCTTTGAAGATCCTTCTCTCTCTTTCTCAAATTTCATTATTATTTATTGTTTACTTTAAATTCTTATATGCAAATCAATTGAATCTGATTTAAAGTTTAAATACATCTCATTTCAGTTTTGCATATACAAGAAAGCTAGATCTATTTTGCATCTAAAGGTTTCAATTAAAAGCATAAGATCTAGACTAGAAAAAGCTAGTTTTATCAAGTTTTGCTTCTAAATTCTTAAAAGATAAAAGTAGTTTATTTTCTAAAGTACTTCATTTAAATATTTGGCAATTTAGTGCTTGTATTTTGTTGCCTTAAAACAGCAGCAAACAATCCCAAGGAAGTAAGCTTTTTAGCTTGATTCTTTGGTTCCATTTTGCAAAATTTCAATAAATTTACTTAGGAAAATTTTGGAGCTTTACTACTAACATCTCAATGTTGAAATGTAACAAGGGATGTCCTCATTCATGTTT
>SNQJ01S0001284.1:0-46210 GCA_010110895.2 Picea sitchensis
AAAATGTCTCCTTGGTATATATAGGAGACTAGGAGGTATAATTACAACTAATGGCCTAAAGCCGACATAAATAAAATAACATTACTAATATAATATGCCCCAATTAAGGGGTAATGAGCCAATATTAGGGCTTAACAGAAGACAACGCATACAACGACTAATATTGCAGAAATTTTCATGAAGGAAATTGCTAGGTTGCATGGGATACCTAGGAAAATAGCCTCGGACATAGATACAAAGTTTACCTCCAATTTCTAGAGGGGATTGTTTAAAGGATTTGGCACAAATCTAAACTTTATCACAACATATCATCCCCAGACAGATGGGCAAACAGAGAGGGTCAATCGAATAATTGAAGATATGTCGATAATGTATGTGATGGATAATCCATCTAAGTGGGAAGATTACTTACACTTGGTTGAGTTTCCATGTAATAATGGGTATCAAGCTTCATTGAGAATGAGCCCATTTGAAGCCTTATACGGCATGAAATGTGATACTCCAATAAGCTGGGACAACCCAACAGATAGAGTGGTACTTGGGCCAGAGTTGCTCAAGGACATGGAAGACTAGATGGTCAAGATCAACCAGAATTTAAAGGTAGCTCAGGATAGACAAAAAGTTTATGTAGACAAGAACATGACAACTAGAGAATTTAAATTAGGGAAGCATGTACTTTTGAAAGTGAAGCCCAAGAAAAGCTCTTTGAAATTGGGTAGTTGTACAAATCTGGCAGCCAGATTCTGTGGTCCATTTGAAATATTGGACAAAATAGGGCCAATTGCATACATGCTTGCATTGCCTGCTTCCATGAATGTGCATAATGTAGTTCATGTCTCTTTACTAAAGAAATATGTACATGATCCTAACCATGTTATTTATTGGCATCTGATTCAGGTAGAGATAGAGGGAGATTTTCAGGTTTAGTCAGTGCGGGTATTGGACAGAAAAGTCAAAATGCTCCGGAATCGAGTTATAGAGATGGTAAAAGTTCAATGGACCTGCTACGGTCCTGAATATGCCACCTGGGAGCATGAAGATGCCATGCGGGCATAGTACCTGCAACTTTTTGAATAAATTTGAGATTTTGATCTCTATTTTGTATATGCACTGAGGATAGTGCCAAAATAAGGGGGAGGGGATGTAACACCCCAGGTTTTGAACGCCCATTTTAAATAATGTATTGTTACAATGCTGAGAGGCTAGAGTGCCCAAATAATTATTAAAAGGTCAGTGTGACCAAGACATGTAATGATTTTTTATAATGATTAATAATAAATACATGGCTGGCTTCTAGATGGACAAGGACTAGAGTTATAGGGGGCTATGATTCCACAAGAGAGGGGGCTTGAGGGGCTAAGTGTTTATTCCTATTTTAATTACCCTTTTTGTCTAAGGAAGGGAATTGGTTACGTGAAATTCTTGGGGAAGTCCATGAGGTTCTTGATTCCTCACGAGAGATACTTAAACCCATCCCTTGTCTGATTGTGGGGTTGGTCGTGGGTCGTTGGTCTATGGTCGCTGGTCATTGGCTCGTTCGATCCTTCTCTTCTACATTTCATACCATTCTTTCCCTAACGCCCTTCCTTGCACTCACTTACCCATCCATTGATCCATCCTCACCTGCGTCTTGGATTGGTAAAGGGAAAGGAACTGCTGAGAATTAGCCACAAGATAGTTGGTTGTAATGGTCGCTAGTGCAATGCAGCCATGACCCGGGGCCTGCATGTCTAATATGCGTTGGCCTGTGCCTTGTTTTTCTCACAACTGTGAGTCTTGAGAGTTCCAACATTGAGATTCTGGACCAGCTATGCTGGAGGCCCCAAAATAAAGGAGAAGGATTGCCTGAGGGACTGCGTGGAAGATAAGGTTGGAGGTTCATTCTCTTGGGTGGTACATGCTGGGTAGAAGAGAGTTGGGTACTTGGATTGTTGTGGTTGCTAGGAAACCTGTGAGAGCTTGAGAGATGACTGGTTTGGGAACCCAAGCACACTCTGGAACCGTCCTTGTGGATTCATAGCCCTGGCTCGGGGGTGACACTGCTGTTGAGATTTGGAGCAGTGGTGTCTACGGTTGGGTGGAACATCCATGGTCTGCAGCCAGTTGGTGTCTCCTTCTTATAAAGATAAGTTCTCTTTGTTGTGATATTATTATCTCTGTATGGAAGTATTTCGATTTATTTTAATTATCGTCAAACTAAATCTTATATTATGCATGCTTGCTGGATATTGCTGTGCATGTCACTAAATCTTGTATCTTATGCGTTCTTATTAATGAAAGAAGGTATCGGTAAGAGTATGAAGTCCAAGGGTGGGATTGAAGGTAGCATGCCCTGGCCTGTGGGTGGCTGGGGATGTTACAATTGGGTTATGACAAAACATAGAACAAGAAATTTTGGGACATTATAGAGCGATGAAGGAAAGTAAGAGAAAAAATAAATGAAAAGCTTGCTTGACTAGTTACCAAGAAGAAAGTTTTGCATTGTTTTGATTTGTCTATCGTACATATGCAACTTGATTTATAGGAGTTGTTTAGTTGGAATGCTCTTGAACTATCTTTGATGCTTATTCTGGGATGATAATCTATTCCATGGCCTTCTTGATCTAGTCATTAATGTAGCCTTTGATTGTCATGATCGCTATTTATTTCTTAACTCGAAGAGCAAAAATCTGCTCTTCCACTTCTTTGCATTCTAGTTGGACTTGGTCGATGACTGAGGAGTGGTCTTCGTTGTTGTTGACAAATGTAACAAGCCATTGTTTCAGTTCCTCCTCATCAAATTTCTTGAGACTGTCGAAGTCATTAGCCAATCTGGTTTTCATTCTGGCTAATTTAGTATCAAGATCTTCTTTTATGATTATGGTTGAATTCATGAAAAAATTTGGGTCCTGCAACTCCTTAGCAGTAGAAATTGATTTTAAATTGGCATTTGCTCTTTTTCCATCGATGTTTTCGCAAGCATCTATTACATATTTTAGTACATTTATTCATGCTTCCCAACCTTCCTTTATTTTCTTTATCCTTTTGTTCAGGGGCAGTCGTTTCTGGCTTCTTTTATACTCATTCATACTAGTGACTCGTGCGACGAAAGTACTTACTTTGTTTTAATAATAGGCTTGATCATGCTTAAAATATTTTCGCAAATATTTAGTAAAATTTGTATCCTTTTTGAAAGATTACGTGGAGTGATACTGAGATCCCATGTGTATTTGATTATGTCCAGTCTTCTGTTAATGTTTTTAGAAACATAGCATGTGATTCCATTCAATAATTGAAGTGTTGTTGGCATTGGCTTTGAGGTTGCTCGTCAAATATTGTCATTGGATTTGAGTTTCCTCGTCAAATCTTGTGAACACATTATTGTACCTTATGGATTTAAAGTATTGGGAAAACATAACCCGGGGGTCAAAACCGGCTAGAGGTTGTGCATCTTTTAGATCAAATACACTAAGTGTTTCTGAGACTTCTTTCATATGGGCCAGATTCTTGACAGTTGTGTCACCAACTTGAAAAGGCAATTTAATGAACTATTTTTTTATTTTATTTTCAAATGTAATGCACCAGGTTTTATACTAGACACAAACTTCAACGACAAAATATCTATCACAGAGAAACATAGGCAATAGAAAGGGTTTTTTTTGGAAACCATACAACTAGATGTATGTATGATTTTGATCTTGAATGCAAATTCCCTTTCCATTTAGAAATTGCTCAGCTTCATGAGTTATTCTCTTGGGCTCTGTCCCAACCAACATGTGTTTGAACTGTTTAACAAAACCATCTTTAACAACATAAAAATTGAATCTTGCTTTACGTTTAAATAGCACTGGGTGCCAGAATTGGATTGGTTCTTTCTGTGTATTTACATTTTCTTTGACAGGAAGACTATTAAATACATTGCAATAAACAATTGCAAACACCAGAAATGTGACCATATAAAAACTTTGAACCCTTAAGCAATTGCCTAATTGAAAGCAAAGTTCATATGATATCACCCATGCAATTCAAACATGGAATCCCTACGAAAGGTAAATTACATGGCATAGAGTGCTGACCCTGGTATGTGTGAAGTCGAGTACCGCCCAACTACATGTGCAAAGAACCATGAAAAGTATCGGTATGGCTTTTTCAACAAAGTTATGTCAATTGTTGAAAGGTCGCTCGACATATTTGCAGACAGTAGCAAAAATTCTCTCAAAATATTGGCATCGCCTGCTTGGGATGCTAGGAACATGTCTGCTTTCGCAAGCTTGAAGGTTTATCTGCAGTAGGGAGATGAAGCATTTTGTTGAATACCTTCAGAGTAAGCATGACTTGATTTTTTCCTTTTGTTGTGACCTTTATCATCCTTGTCCTGCAATCGGATCTTCGAGCACACCAGGATACGAGTTCCTTGCAATTGAAAAATTCAGGTACACAACCAACATTTACAAGTCCCGTGGTCCAGAGTTTGTCTGTTTGGTTTCCTTCCTCACTCTTGCTGAAGAACCACTCCTAGGACGCAGACGAGTGGAAATTATTGTCATCTCTAGCTAGTGAATTGACATTATCACTGCAAAATGGTTGGGTTTTCTTTCTATTTTCCATATGACTGTTTTTTAAATTAACCTGACATATTTCAAGGTTAGAAATGATACATTACTGAGGCCCATTTGCTTTAAATCTAACTGCATGCCACATATTTAATAGGATGTCCTTTGCACACATATGAACTATTTTTGGAGGACGTGTAATCATAATTATAAAACACTAAGAAGTGCATAGAACAATGAGACATTTAATTTGCATTATTTATGATCGCCACACTTTGTTTGCGAGTCAGTGTAAATCAAATTGTGATAAAAGATTTTGTTTTAGTGCAAGTTACATCCATTTCCATAATCTATGCCGGAAAGGTATCGAATGTGCAGAGGACATCAACTATGGAAAATATGCATGTGCCATATGCATAGATAAGATAGTAGCAAAATAATCGATGCATGGTAGAAAATCACTAAGTAAAGAGGATTTTTGATAGGGAGTGTTTTGGGATGTTGTTACATCTTGAATTAGTACATGCTCTGGATGGTGGATGTGCACATATTCAATACCAACTATCAATTTACAGTCCTTGTCAACTGACAGTTTATATGAATCTCATCTCCACGTCATATTCTTTAAGATTAGTAACCAAATTTGTCTATCAACTTTTTGTAAACTGTATTTTATATATGTGTGTTACTTTAAATGCACTTTGATATACATGAATGTTATGAATAGTACATTATGAAGGTGTAATTGCTTCAAAGGCAAAGTGCATAGGGAATATGTTGTAACATGTTCTTTTAAAAGCTGACTTAGTTACCGATATGCTTAAAGGTCAATAGAAGGCATTGGGCAACTCATAGAAATCTGTGACATTTACTTCGTATAGTTGTTTATTAGCCTGTATTTTTTTTCACAAATCTCACCAAATCTACCTGCCATAAATGACTTAGTTATCAAGAAAATTCGATTGCTTGCCATAATCCACTGTGTCAAATAGATGTTTACTTTGCATAGTTGCTTAATAGCCTCCATTTTCTTTGTAAAATCTGAGCAAATCTATCTGCCATAAAAGACTTGGTTATTGTGCAAGTTAGGTTGCTTGTCAGAATCCACCATGGCCAACGATTGTAAATGCCAAAGTGCGACACCCCCAGATTGAGAGAGACATCGACAACCCAAATTTAATAAGTAATTTAATTATGCAGTTGTGACAGGTGGTTGGAATGAGTGCATCTCGGGTGCATGCACAAGAATTTAATAAGCAATTTAACTATGTCGTTGTAGCGGATGGTTGGAATGGGTGCATGTATGGGTGTGGAGAGGTGCATGTATGAGTCTCAAATTTTCGATGTGTCACTCTTGAATGGCCATGTTTTAATTACTAAGTGTTTGCTGTGATAAAAACATATAATTAAGTTTGATTAAAAAACAATAATTAACTTTTTATTAAATTAATAAATAATTATTAATGTTTTAATAATCTGTATAGGATTATATAAAAAAGTTTGGAAAATCGTTTTTACACCAACTAACAGATATCATTATCAAATACTATGTTATAGACTTTAGCCACAAGTTCTATTATTTACGCGAATTTCAACCACCTAAAAAAATTACTACATCGTTTTCAATGTATTTTGTTTAATCATTGCGTGGAGGTGCATAAGCTATATCTGTGCAGTCTATATGTATGTACTAGAGACGTATAATCATTTTTTATTAAATTAATAATTAACGTTGTATATACGTAAAAATCGTTTTGTTATCAATATGCATATGTGTAATAATATTATGTTATTGACAACATTGACAACCATTCGACTAAGTGTTCGTTGTGCAGGGATATACATGTGTGGAGGTGTAGAAGTTATATGTGTGCGGACCATAAGTCTATGTTGAAGATGTATAATTAACTTTCTCCACACATAATACTAATTAAATTTTTTTAAATTAATAAATAATTATTAACCTTTTAATTATTTGTATAGGAGTATACTAAATTTTTTTAAAGATCTGTGAGGATTGTATGTCTGTGTTGTAGATGTATCTGTTGGAAGATATATATGTTTAACAATATATTCTAAATTAAACGTATGCACAAAAACATTTTGTTTACTTATATTCTTATTTTTATTATATGTATATAGCTAAAGAGCATTTTGTTAAGCATATTCTAGTGGTAATGCGCAGAAGATGCATGTAGACAGAACATGAAGACATTGTCACAGCAAGAGGTTTTGCACAACCTCAAAAAATATCTAAGTAAAAAAGGCTTTTGACTAAGGAATTCTAAATAGATATTAGGTTTACAAAAGAATTTGACACAGGATTTGCATTTATAGTTTTGTATTGCAGTAACAAGTACACGAGCTATGATGACCAAAAATCTTCCTTTCATCCGAAAGTCCCCAAATTAGATATGTTTTCACTTGCAATTTGCCACGTTTCATGTAGGCTTTTAAAATGGCCATATTTTTGCAGTGCACAAATCCATATGTCCACTACTAGTGTAATTTGTACAAATGTCTCAAGCGCTTGCAAGAGTCCAGTCTATTTGTAGTTTCTTCGTCTACAATGTGCATATGCACACCCACACATTGTTGGATTCCATGCACCTGTATCTCCAGTCTTCCCGTATTCCGCACATGTGTATCCCCGCAAAGAGGGAATTTATTCTATTTTTTAAGAACCGTGCCGAGATATCAAGCAAGTCATTGCACTGCACTCTCACACTTTTGCACTCCTAGTAATTGGGATACTTTCAAAATGAAATCCATTTACGATCCACTAAACCCACTGGAAGTTGCATTTTAATTGATTACCTATATATGTACATACATGATTCATCGTAATGACGACCAATAGAATGTATTTTTTTTTTTAACAATAACGAGTATGGATTTCTATTAGAGTTTGGCCAAAATGCCTTCCACTGGTTACATTAGGTCGGGCATAGCCCTTAAACTTTCTTCCACTAACTGATCATAGGCCCCCAAATTTGGGAAGCCACAGATTTTACTCGAGACTATCGAGTCTATCTCCATTATTTTCCCTATCTTAAAAAGACATACAAACTGATTCAGTAAAATGTAGAAAAACATAGCAAAATTATGGTATGGAATCCCACTCCTCACTTCTTTCTATCAAGAGGAAGCCTGCGGGAAGTGGAACTACCCTGTTGGCTTTCAAATCAACATCCTTATTATTTTCCCTCAGAGCATGAAGAAAGGTTGCAGTCCATAAAGAGTTCACCAGGATTCTGATTCTTGAAATCACTCTTGCCAATCTGATATCTGCTGGAGAGGAATCCTCCACTAAGGCTTTGATAATGGACTGGGAGTCTCCAATGATACTGACCTCTGTAATACCAATAGACTTTGCTTGTTTGAGACCTTGCAAAAGTGCCAAGGCCTCAACTTGCATGCTAGTGGACTACCCTAATCCCAAAGCGAACTTTGACACAATTATGCCCTCTTTATTTTTTATAATTCCTCCTACCCCAGCCAATCCGGGGTTGCCTTTCGCTGCCCCATCAAAAAACAAAGAGCATCTGGATTGCCTAAGGAGCAGATCAGATAGTTCGTTCTCCTTTCCTCTGAATTGCCACTCTTTTATATCCTTGTGCTGCCTTATATCTCCAGAAAATTGGAGATCCAGCGAGGCACCCCATTCTAAGTCTTGATGGCTTAGATTCTAGTCCGACAAATGTTCCCCCAAACTTTCTTTCCATAGATTTTTTATTTTAATGATGATGAAATGCGAGTTTAAGCTTTCATATATGAAAACTCTTCTATTACGCTCAAGCCAAATTTGCCAGCAAACAAATTTCGGCAAGGAGAGCCATGCAGCGTTAAAATTTTCATTCTTTGGGAGCGTATTTGGATAGAGGTTTCTCCAATTTGCAAATAGATCTGTGATAGAAATGGGTAAATTGAAATCAGTTTTCCAATAGCTCAGTAGGCCTTGCCAGATTTCTCTTGAAAATTTGCAGTCTAAAATAATGCGCTGGGCGTCCTCCTCACTGTCATAGCATAGATGGCATCGAGAGGGGCCTTGGAATCCTTTCTTCTTCAGTCTGCCAGCTGTTAAAATCGCTCTGTGACATACCAGCCAACAAAATGAGTCAACCTTTGGCATGGATTTGAAATTCTAGAGCCCTTTCCAAACAGCAGGATCCAGAGGGACATGAGGGCGATTTTGAAGGCTTTTGAATCCTTGCGCAATAGTGTACAACCCTAGGGTGACTCCCCAACCGCGGGCATCCTTCTTTCCCACACACAGAGGCGTCTTACCATTTAGTAGGGATAGGAAGAGATCGCGAGCGTGGGTCAGTTCTGGCGGAATGGGAGGAAGTCTCCAACGCAACCAATTGCTGCCTGCCCACTCGGAGATGTCCCAGAGAGTTAAGTAGCCTGCATTTTCCAACCACAAACGAAGCACCTGCAGAGAGAAATGGGACGATAAAGGAGGAGACAACATGATGCAGTCGTCCCATATCCCAATTTCTTTGCCGTTGCCTGTAATCCAATACGCTCTGTCTTTGATTAAGGGGGCTGCTTTGTGGAAAAGTTTGATCAGATGCGTGCCTGTAGAGGGTAGAGAGGTGTCTAGGCATCTCTTCCTCTTCCCCCTGAAATACTTCCTCCATAGAGCTCTTTGCGCCCAACCTGGGTGTGGTCCAATGGTCCTCCAGAAGATCTTGGCTCCCATGGCTATGTTTTGGAGACTGAGATCTTTGAAGTTGAGGCCTCCTTCAATCTGAGGCTTGCAACTTTTCTCCCAACTTACCAAAGGGATTTTCCTGTCATTATGATTTCCCCCTTTCCAGAAAAACTTACGAATGAAGACTTCCATTTTTTTGATGATGCCTGAAGGTGCAAGAAAAACAAAGAACTGAAAAATGGGGAGGCTACCGAGAGAGGATTTGATGAGGACAGTTTTGCCGGCAAGGTTTAACCAAGATAAACCCCAAGCTTGAATTTTGGCCTTAAATTTGTCCAACAGAGGAATCCAGTCTCTGTTGTAAGCTCGTTTACGGAAGATGGGAAGGCCCAAATAAGTAAAAGAGGATCAAGAAAGGGAGGCAGAAAAACCAAGGATTATGGAGATGGCAGAGAGGGTATAAGCTGAGATATTCCAACAAAAAACTTTACATTTACCTTTGTTTAAACAACTGCCTGAAGCTTCGCTGTAATCGTCCAAGGCCTCCTTAAATCTTAAAGCAGATCTGGCAGAGGTAGCCCCTAGCAAGAGGGTATCATCCGCAAACAGGGTGTGACTTACATTTTTAACCCCTCTGGCTATATTGAGCCCCAAGATTTCTTGGTCAACCAATTTCTGATCAAGGTAGAAACTCAGGACTGAAACATGTAGGACGAAGAGAAGCGGAGAGAGGGGGCAGCCCTGCCTAAGCCCTCTTGAAGCTTTAAAAAAACCAGTTGCTCTCTCATTCACCAAGGGGGCGATCCAAGGATCGACAATACAAGCACAAATCCAATTTAGAAAGCCCATTCCAAAGCCCAATTTTTTCAAAACTTCCCAAAGAAAACTAAGTCTGACTCGATCGAAGGCATTTGCTAAATCAAGTTTAATTACCATACCTTTTTCATTGCGAAGATGGCTTGAGTGAATCACCTCTTTCACGAGAATGTAGTTGTCAGCAAGCTGTCTCCCCTTAACAAACCCGCCTTGGTTCTCCGGGATGATGACTGGGAGGATACCTTTCAGCCTATTGGCAATTACTTTTGTGATTAATTTATATCCAATATTACAAAGAGAGATGGGCCGAAACCGATTAAACTCTTTGGCACCCTTTTCCTTGGGAATGAGGGCGAGAAAAGCTAAATTGGTGCTGCCCCCTATTTTCTGACAATTTTGGGATTTCAAAATCATTTTGTAGATGTCTTTTTCCACAATCTGCCAGCAGGTTTGAAGGAATCTTGCAGTGAAGCCATCTGGGCCTGGGGCTTTGTCCGGCTCCATGTCGGAGAGAGCCTCTTTTATTTCTTGTATAGAGATCTTTGCTTCCAGCTGTTGATTCATTAAAGGGGAGATCCTAGAGGGGACCGCCTCCAAAAACTTAGAGTTTGGGTCGGTCACACCCTCTTCTCTGTACAGATTTTGGAAGTGATTGAAAGCTGCTCTCTTTATGCTCTCAAAGTCTTTTTGTGTCGAGTTACCATCCTTGATTTCTGAAATAGAATTGTAGCTCTTTCTGGCTTGAGCTTGTTTGTGGAAGAAGGCAGTATTTCTGTCTCCTGCTTTGAGCCATAAACTCCTAGACTTTTGTCTCCAATGCTCTTCCTCCAAGAGGCACGCTTTATGGAAACTTTGCTGAAGCTCAACTTCCTTATCCAATATTTCTTTAGTAATTTCAACATCTTTGCTTTGGGCATGTTGCTGAGAAAGAATGTCTTGAGCCTGCCTTCTCTCTTTTGAAGGGGAGGGAAGAGATTTGGCCCAAGATTTAAGGACAACTTTCAGCCTTCTAAGTTTTTCCTCCCAAATGAAGAAAGGTGAACCTTTCACTGACGTTTTCCAACTGTCTAGAACCAGATTCAGAAATTCAGGTTCCTTGACCCAAAGTGGATTGAACCTGAAGGGAATGGGGCCAAGATCTTTGTGGCCCAACATCTCAAGTAAAATGGGATTATGATCAGAAACACTGCATGGGAGAATATGCAATCTAGATTCTAAGCCCAACAAAAGAAAGGATCTCTGCACCAAACATCTGTCAAGCCTAGCAATAATGTGACCAGGACCTACTCTTTTATTGGACCAAGTGTACTTACCATTTTCCGGGGGGATGTCTAGCAGATCCCAGTCCTGCATGAGGTCTTCCGCCCATTCCCTTGCAAGGTCCCTTATGATTGTGCCTCCTCTCTTTTCCTCCATGCACAAGGTAAGATTTAGATCACCTGCAACAATGATGTTTTCTAAGTTTTCTGACTCCGACAGGTGCCTGATGGAGTCCCAACAGTCCTTTTTCTCCCCTATATTTGTTGCAACATAGACATTGAAAAGACTAAGTGCCTCCCTCGAGTCCAAAGGTTGGAGTTTCAAAAATAGCCAATGGGTGTTGTGCAGCTCGGTGATCAACCTGTACTTGAGAGGGTTCCAAAGAGAGCCCAGGCCCCCAGAGGCTCCCCTTGCAGAAACTGCTTGACCGCTACTTCCTTTCCAGAATTTTTTGCTTGTTTGGAGAAACTCAATGTCCTCCATTTTGGTCTCTTGAATCAGAAGAATGTCGGGGGCTTCCCTTCTTATGAGACTTCTCGTTGCTTCTTCTTTCACTTTGCTCCCCATTCCTCTGCAGTTCCAGGAGATAATCTTCATCATTTATTTTTATGATGAGGGGCTCCCTTGGAGCCTTGCACTTGATTTTTAGTCATCTTCGTATTTTTGTCAAGGAGTTTCTCCAGAGTGGGCTGACTACCTTGAAGCTTGGCCTTATAAGTTTCTTGGTCTCTCTTTTCTCTAGCAGATTTTCGGCCCCTTGCAGATCTTCTGACCGATGTCTGTGTCTCTCCTATTTCTCCATCCTCCTTAGACTCCTCCGTGTCATGCTCCTCCTTGGAGGTTTCTGGTTTCTTATCCTTATTTCTTGCCGTGGCACTTTCTTCAGGACTTGTTCTTGCTGTAGTCATTTTCTCTGGGGGTTTATCCTGCTTAGATTCTTCCCGAGGAGTCTCTTCTGTAGAACTTAAGAGCTCATACCTATTTCCTTGGCTTTTTGGCGGAGGATCATTCTGGGTGGAGGCAGGCTGAGAGCCTTGAGCCCCAGTCTTCTTGTGAGTTGTCTTTGACCTCTTGACTTGATTACAACCATCTTCCTTTCCTTTCTCTGCTTCCCCTTTGTTCGGGCACCCTCTTGCAAAATGGCCCTAGACGTGACATTTAAGGCATTTGAAAGGGAGCTGCTCATAGTCCAGCACTTGCACATGCGCCCAACTGCCAACCTTTAATTTGATGGCCTCCGGGAGTCCCACCTCTAAGTCCACCTCGACACAGATTCGGGCACAATCATACTGATCGTTGTTGTTTTCTCTATCGATGAACTTTCCCAAAGCATCTCCAATGTGCTTGAGGGAATCCCAGTTCTAGCAGTGCACATGAAGGTTCGGGAGCTGTACCCAGACAGGAACTACCGTTGGGACATCCACGACCAGATCAAAGTCAGGGGTCCATTTATTGAGATAGAGGCCCTGAGGTCCCATGAAATAGGGCCCATTCCTGAAGATCAAGTCTTTGTCCTCCTTTGTATTGAACTCGAACAGGAAGTAGCCTCTACCCAGAAAATAAGAGGTGACTTTGTTCTTGATCAGCGGATTCCAATTCTTAACGACCCAATTTTCTGTCGATTTTGGCGAGGGCCAAAGGCCCGTGAATTGACCCACTAGGGCCCGATCTGCTAGGGACAAGGCAACCTGGATCAGACCCTCAGGTGGGAGATTTACCTCAGGAACATCATCGAGCTTTTTGAAGAACTTAGTGGCTTTAGACTTCTTCTTTTTGGGCAGGGAAGCTAGCAGAGAGGAGAAGGCAGCTTCAGCATCCGGGGGCATAGCATGCGAGGGCCCGAGGGACGAGTCTTGGGCCTCCATGACAACGTCAACCTTACAATCTTATCCCTTCACTCTGCCATGGTTCGTCTTCTTGTTGAAGAATGGTGCCCCCAGGTCCTGTCATGACTTCCCCTATAAAAACACGCCCTTCAAAGGAAGGCTCGGCCTCTCCCAGCAAACCCTCACCAATTGTTAGTTGTTTTCATTTATATTCGTCTAGCCATTGCATACAAGTTACTAGAGTCATGCATAGAAATACAAATTGTTTGTTTTGACATCTTGGGAGGGACACAATGCTTTTCTTTTTTTGCAATGTGATGAAACAAATGGGATGGAAAAGAAATCAACTATGGTACCTATCTTATTGCAACTTCAACAATTTACAGTGCATTGAAATAGTAGAAGAAAACAATTTCCGGGAGCCCATGGAAAAAACCTTTAGAAACAAAAATGTTGTCTTGAGGAAGAAGGGGGGGGGGGAGATTCTATTAAACACTTGTATACTTTTGTGAAATTTGCAATCATCGAATACAAGTGACAAACTTGTGCACAATTTCTGCCATATATAGATTTTAGTTAAAACATCTACAATTTACCAGGTTTCCTATTCAATATCTAGTTTAATGCAACAACATAACAATGTTTTTTCAATTGGAGTTTGATTGCATTTGATTCTATATAGGACAATTAGAATATTATTGTTAGTGTTTGTCTATGAGACATTTATTACAGACACCGAAGAAATAGAAATAATATTTAGTGAGATCAAGTTTCTTAAATCAATGGAAACTGCACCGATGATTCCATGGGATGCTATAATCGTTAAATGGCATTATTTTAGAGACCTAGCTTCACCCACTTAACAAGCCGCATTTGACACAATATTTTTTTTGCTTCTCAATATAACAAGCATCAAAATGCATAAGTTCATTTTTATGCAAAACCTTTTTCACATGTTCTATTCTTTCTTGCACCAGATGCAAAATGTAAAATATTCAATTCAAAGAAGTTGGGCAATATACAGATGCATAACAATATATGTAACCAGAACAAATGTAATTGGCATTTCTTGTACAAGGATAGAACAAACTTGCTTTTAGCAACAATTTCTGACACTGACAACAAAGATGCATATCACATTTGGAAACAATACCAAATTTAGTAAAGATATCAAGGTTGCCTTACAGTTTCCATAGTTGTGACAATAATCGAAGCATCAAATAACAAAAGTTGCTCGAATTGCAATCTAGATTTTGTAAAAATATATCAATGTTGCAATGTAACATGACCAACAACATGTGAACATCTAGTCCAATGTGCATCAAAATTTTGACATAATTGAATTGCAAAGAATGCAATAGCTCGACATTGCAATGCCAACAATGTCCAACAAACAATTTCGACTCAATGCATACGCTATTGCTGGTTTTCAATAACTACACAACCAATATGCATATACAATGTATATGACATTATACATCAACATTTTCGTCAATATAAAAAATAATAACAAGATTATAGCTATAGTATTTGTACAAAGAAATACAAAAGCAATAGATAGAAGTCATTGCAGATGCATGATGGCACTATCCTTGTTCAATCTCTATTCCACATGTAGCACTACATTATCTTTGTTTAAGGTAAATTTTCCATGTACTCGAAATTCACGCAATATATAAATTGTTTTGGGTTTCTTTTGCAAATATGTTTCATATTGCATTTATGTTAGGACAGGAAGCAGTTCCTGCGATATAGGTTCACTGGTGATGCATAACACATTATTGTTGTGGATTTTACATAAAACAAAAACCAGGTAATGTTTATATGCAAAATGGCATATCTAATTACATCTTACATAGTCAAACATTGCATTTTTTTTATTAAAGAAGATGCCCCTACAAGAGAGTTGCAAATTGCACAAACAAGTTCAATTGGAGTTGAATATGCATGTGTTGCTATCATTATACCTTCGACCTGTTTATATAGTACAAAGTTTGACAATTTATGCTATGTGTGTGTGTGTGTGTGTGTGTGTGTGTGTGTGTGTTTTCAAATAGTCTTGTACACGATATTTGTAGATAGAGTTGTCAATCTATACTTCCAACATTTGTCAATTAGTTAGTTTTTTCAAATCTTTGACCGCTTATGTTGTGAGTTCTGCTATAAATGTCAACTGTGTTGTGCGAAACACCTTTTATTTTACATCTCTCCTATTTGTTATATTTTTAAATAGAAAAATAGGAAATATCCTTGTTTTCAATTGTTGTTCCAATGGAGCGAAGAAATGTCCATATGTCTTGAACAATTGCAACTGATACATAAAAGACTGTAGTTGTCATATGGCTACACCTATGACATAACAACATATAAACAAAAAACAATTGACAATGAAAAAACACACCGTTGCTTTGTCATCCTCTGTGTTTCCATATTTTATATGCAAACTCTGTTGCGATCCAACTTTCCTAGCGAGCATCACGACAACTCCAATAGTGCCAATTTGACACATGTCTGTATTACTTGCAAATTTCTTGATTGTTGTGTCTTGTATGAAATTTTATTTTTTGCAGGTTGGAGATACTATCTCAACAACACTTGATTCAAGTATTGATATAACAGGATCACAATCACTATGGTCATAACCACTTTTTGGTAGAATTTTGAAATTTGCAATAGATATTCCAACCTCGGGAACAATCTTTTGCTGATGTCTTTCAATGAGGTGTGCAGGAACAATCAATGCAACTGCCATCATGCCATTTGCATCTATCATGTCATCATGCAATATTTTGTGTGATCTATTCACTTTATCTAAATATGTGATGTAAAAAACCATCACATCTCCAACGAATACCTCTCCGGTTTTGCGACTGTTCAGGTTTTCTATTGTGACAATATTCAAAGTTGTAGAACTGCATCATGGAATTCTAATTGCAGAAAATGAGCAATATGAAAAATAATTTCATTGTATTTCTTGTCCAGTTGCAAAATGCAAAGTTTTATATACATACCTTTCTTATTGGTCATGTTGTGCATGGATAGTTGCTTCACCTGTGCCCATGACACTTGACTCCCCAACCTTGATTGCTTCAATTGCAAGTATACTTATTTTGCTTGAACTAAATATAGTAATTTGCGAATTGCATAAGTTCCTGAAGTTATTAGCTCACCATGTTATCACAACGTGCAAACATAAAATATCTTGTAGGAATTTACATGTGTCTCTATTGTTGGGAATATGTGTGTGATGAACCACTACTAATACTTCCTTGGTTTGTCCAACTTCTCCTGCTTTGCAATAACAAATACGTGAATGCATAGAACATACAATATATTTTATACTATGTTTAAATTGACATATGGATGTCTTTCATTTTTTTTATGTAGGACAGATGCACATTAACTATGAAAGTCACAAAACTGCATTTTTCACATGATAAGACACATAACATTGCAAAATTGTTAATGACATTTACAAGATTAAACTGCCAAAATTCCTACAAAGGAAAAAGATTTTCCAAGTGTAACATGCTTTGTTATGAACATTGACGCATAACATTTTCCATTGGGACAAACTTGTACTTTTGTGTTGGAAGATATCTATGCATTTGCACAACACTTCAAGCCAGATCCAACAATTGAAATGCTCCAGCAACTAGCAATCAATGAGACAACGATTTCATGATCGTATGGAACTCTAAGAGTCATGCACTCTGATAATCAGATAATTTGCATGTTGACTTAGTGATTTATGGAAATTTGGTTTTCCGAAAAACAAAGGCTAATTAGAACTTGTGCGAAGTAAATGTTTTGGTTGTTTATCAAGTTTTCGATGCCTTCTATTAATCAATCTTCGTATTCCATGACTAGCCCAGGTCTGCAAAGCAGATCTTAGTAAATACACAATGCTTTGTATTAATCATTTCCTGTATTCCATGACTAACTCATTTCTATTAAGCAAATGTTGATAAATGCACCCTATGCATATGGCCTTAAAGCAATACAATGTCGGTAATGCACTATTGATAATTTTCAAGTTTATCAAAATGCATTTAAAGAAACAAACCTGTAGCAGATAGTAAAAGAAAATAACATTTTTGTGCCAATAACATATGCGATATGTATTACAACAACAATCTTGCTTAAGCGACAATTTAGAGAGGACCATGGTCAAATTTCCTTGCTAAACTTGAACA
This sequence comes from Picea sitchensis, assembly GCA_010110895.2. Taxonomy (NCBI): domain Eukaryota; kingdom Viridiplantae; phylum Streptophyta; class Pinopsida; order Pinales; family Pinaceae; genus Picea; species Picea sitchensis. Next base: position 17,288 of record SNQJ01S0001284.1, read on the forward strand.
ACATGACATGGACATTAAATTGGATGAAGATGCTAGGTGAGAAGTATTCTAAATTGATGACTAGTATTGACGTTGTGCACATCACCTATGCAAATGATGCACTAAATCAAGATGTAACCATATATTAGAAAACTCGTTGTCAAAATCTTCTTTACCTAGCTATTTACAAGAAAATCTGACACGTTATCAGATTTGCAAATACCATATTACATGACAAGTCATGGACAATACAAAGGACATTGGAAACGAAGACACTCTTGCACATGCAACACAAGTACCATAGAGCCTTTCACACTATCAAAGTGTCAAGCAATATGATATAGCCTGATCACACATGCACATAATGCCCAGATAACTATTACCTGACAGTGGACAAAGGACACTGGGAGTACGTTGAATCATTGGCACTGCGTACATGATCAAGGGAACTTATATCTGAATTGCAACGTATCAATACAAAAATACCAACTCATGGAGCCGACCTGAAAAAGGACCATCACCGCAACAATTTCTGGTTGTCTTTTGAACTATTTATACCACTTGCTAGGGCCATAATATTCCCAACGAATTCACATTTCTGCATGAACACAACTCCCATTAGCTACACATTGAGCAGTTCTACTAGCCACTCAATTACTAGGTCTATTTATTCCAGGAATCATATTTCAACTGCAAAGTCTCCGCATCCATGGCTTCTCTTAGCACACATGTAATTTACTACAAGGAACAATCCATGCATATTGTTTGCAGTCCTACAGTCTCATTGTCCCGTTGGATTACACTAAGAAGGAAAATATTGGGAAGGGGACCCAATGTAAGTCGATGATCAATATTACCGGCCTTTCCAAACAGTTGCTTGAAATGTACTTTGAAGCTCCTACAATTCACCAGCTCTCTCTGATATCGTTTGTTGTGTGTATTGCTATGCATCAAAACCTTTGTTGAACACAACAAATGCATTCTCTGGACTTCCCCCTCCATTGGTTGTAGTTGTCCTTATTTTCTTTGCTATCAACTAAGTGGATGCAAAAAACATGGAGATGTTGTGCCTGTCCGTTGATACAATGACACCGTCCTTGCGATTTTCAATTGCTTGAGTAACTGGACAAAGTTCTAGCTGTAGGAATTGGACCAGTCACTATTGGAATACTGGATGGAGCACGCCCATGCTTCGCCTGTCCAGACAAAGCCAAAGTAAAGAGATGTCATCAATTTGGAAAAATGCACACCAAATCAAGCTGCTACTTCTAGAATGACCTTTCTCATTCCAAAAGTTGTTCAACGTTGCAACAACAACCTAGACAGATGATTTGCACTTACTCAAACAATATTCACATATCTAACCGAGCCACATTCATAATGTAAACAATTCAATATAACATCTCTCTAATCTCACAACAGGACATGCGCCAAGCATCACCAAGTCAATAGTGTGCAAAACTTGGCAAGCACATAATCTTAGTGCTAGAACTCTGCGACGGATTGCAATTTCTGGAGAAACAAGACATCGTGCTCCAGATGTCAAGATTGTCCTCGCTTTTTCTTTTTGTTGCACTATAACACCAATTGCATCAAGCGATGGTTTTAACAGGTCAACGTTAAAGGAGACGACAAGTACATATTAACAACACAGAACCCATGGGCCAGAGCCATGCAACCATTGCTCAAATGAGCAAAGTACATAATGCAGTTCTACATAATGAAGTAGCCCACAGTTGTATATATCATTGTTGATCTAAAAGATTGTTTCATGATCAAAGATCAATCTCATGAGGATATGAATCCTTTTGCGTTTTTAAAGAGGTGGTGCTCCTCTTGTTCTAATAATTCCATGAAAATAAAATAAAATAAAATAAAACAAAGTCTGAGAAGGACCAGACTTAATATTTACATTCACATTCAAGGAAAGATGACACCTGAGATTGGGGACCAAGTGTTTTAGAAGAAATTCATATGTACAATATCTACAACATAAATAAATAAGATGCACACATAATATAAGGGACTGATATATCCATCACAACCCTCATCAGAACATTGAACAGTATCCATGAATAGAGAGAACAAAAAATGGACCGCAATTGAAAGAGAACTTTAAATTATCATTCCATAAAGCCCAAAAAAGATTATGCTGGATAAAACATTTGGAAACTCAAACTTCAGATCAAAGTCTTTGAGAATACAGTAATGTAATATCCCAAGTAGCTCTCTTGGAGTCTTAAAATAATAACGAGTCTTTAAATACAAAGGTAAATGTCTTTAAAGAAAATAAAATGCATTCTCCATTCAAAGAGGACTAGGATAGGGCTCCCATGGACCATAAAGTGAAAAGACCTAGAAGATAAAAGAAGGACAACCAAGAATCAACCTAAATCCCACAGAATATTGAGAAGACATAGGCAATATGACAAATTATTGTAGAAAAAATGAACGTAGGGAAAACTGAAAGGGTAAAGTTAATGTTCGACTCACTGTGATGGAGATATCTTGTTACCTTTACTTGCTTGCAACTGGCTCCTTTATAGGTGTATGTTGTGGTTGAAGCGACATAACCGTTGTAACTGTTTCTTGATTTTCTGGTTCAGTAATTTTTATTAACGCCTTTTTCAACCATTCCTCAATTTACTCTCTTAAAGGTGCCACAATGATTTCATGTTTAGTTTTAATTTCAAACAACTGATTTTCAAATTCCCTCAAATATAGATTTTATTGATGCAATGTGTCATCCACTTCATCATTCCTATTGATATACTGAACTAACCATTTTCCAACTTCATCTTCAGAAAATTCTATAGTTTCGGTAAATTCATTAGCCCAAGCAAATTTTAGTGCATTAAGTTGTCCCATCAAAGATTCTTTGGTTAGGATCATGGTATCCATCAATAAATTGGGACCATCTAATTCTTTAGTCAGATTAACGAGTTCAAGAAATAAATCACTTTTTTTTTATTCCTTAAGACATCGGTTTCATTTATCATTTCTCTTAATTCTTTGATTCTCCTTAGCCAACATGCATTAATCCGTTTCATATGGTAAGTTCAGGGAAGTTTTTGTTCCTTCCTTCATGCTTTATTTAATCTTGAGACTTTGGCTGAAAACGTGTTTACAACTTCCTTAAAAAATCCTTCATCATTTTCCAAATCCTTTTGCAAATATTCTTTGAAATTTTGTATTATGGATGAAAAGCTAGCAATACTTTGGGCGAGCTCCCAAATCTCCTGAATTATGTCAGTCCTCTTTTGTATGGTATCACCCACATATTTTCTTACATCCTGCAAAAAAATTGATGAGCCTTTTTATTTTGACGTACTGCTTTCTTGGATATCCTCCAATTCAAATGTAGGTTGAATCGAACTCAAAGGTTCTGGAAATAATGGTCCTGGTACCAGAGCAACTTCTAACTCTTTTATCCGCTTCTTTAATTTTGAATTCTCTTTTTCCATGTTATCAATTGATTGTCTTAAGGCATCTCGATTAACTCAATGAAAGTATGCAATTTTGGATGGTGCTACTCCATCCAAATCAATTGAATATTTCCATTGTTACGATGGCTTTTTATTCTTGGTATTAACTTTTTCCAGCAATAATTTCTTATTTTCATGATTGTATGTCACGTGGTGTAGAGTGACATATTCCTTTTCAAATATTTCAGGATCCTGGGACATCATAGCATTATCAATTTGTCTTGTTTCTAACAACCTATGCACATGCCATGCAAGTTCTTCAATGAGCTTGTCCATGTCCATTGCAAGGGGACTTTCCTGGACTTTTGGTGCGTTTAGCTCTGTTGATGATATATTTATTTTTCTTTTCACAGGAGTGTATGCAATATGCATTTTCTCAAGACTTTTCCTCGATGGGTCTTAGTCTCCATCATCATCTAAGCCACTAACTGATGTTTTTCTAGTATCCATTCCATTGGTTATACTCTTCATTCTCGATGGATTGCTTCTTTGGGATGTTGTTGGTGAATTGGGGTTTTGATTTGTTGTTTCTAGACCATGTTGCATATGTCTTTCATTTTTTTTGTTTACTTCTCCTATATTGTTTGAAATTTGGTAGGCCACTAATTCTTGGAGATCCAAGTTGTCTTCACCACCCTCTTGAAACTATTCAATTATCATGAAGTGTGAAGAATACCCAACTAACTGCATATGTGTAGTAAATTTGTTGTCTCGATCAAAACCTTCAACAAATTTTGCTTCCCTCAAACTCATATCTTCATGATGTCCCGTTAATTCAGTAAGGTGAGTTATGTGCTTAACAATGCAATTCCCAATTTTCCATGCTAGGGGTATAAATTGTTTTTTCCTCTTCTCATGGAATAAGTGGGCCCAAGTCTTGTATTGTCTACATACTTCTCCAACAAAGAGTTTATTTGATGTATAGAATGGTAAAATGATAGGCTTCTCCTTACTACCAAATAATCTAATTACAGTAAATTCTTTAGACAATTCATAAACCCCTTTTCCAGAGAGAAAGGTCGTTGCTTCCAAGGATAACCTTGACATACTCTGTCCAAATATTATTTTTTTGAATTCTGAAATGAAATTGTTATGAAATGGGTAGAAACTGTGTTGAGATTTATGTGTGTATAAGACCAAATACCATGCATAGACTATTTCCAACTTAAAATCAACATGTTTTTCTCGTGGCAAATCTTCAAAAACATGGCCATAAGCAATGGCGAAAATGAGGTAAGAAGTCATATGAAACTTTTGAGTCTTTTTGAGGTTATTTAGTTGGAAGGATATTTCACTTGAGATGAGATAACACCAATCAATGATGGATTTTTCACGCAGGGCATAATGCATAGCATAGATAACATTTCTTGATACAATCATGGTAGGTTGCAAACCGATAATGCAGACAAATAACCATGAAAATTCTCTCTACAAGTATTTTAACAAATTTACCTCGATTATGGAAGTACCTGGGTTATAGGTTGGATCTTCTAAGTAATTGCTCAGAAATCTGTTTCCTCCCTATATTGCTTCAGAAATTCATCGACTTCCTCGCTCTTGAATCACATAGTTGGTGTAGGGAGTCGTATCATTTTAGAGAATGTTGAAGGAGCTATAGAAATGGGTTGATGACATTGCCTTTGAATTATTCTCCATTCATAGACGAATTTATCTGTGCACCATTGAACAATCTCTTTCATGTTAGTCACCTCCAGGACACAACCTGCTAATGCTATTCCTAAGGTCTAGATTAGGTTTGTTTTATTTTTTGCCGGAAAAAGAGACTTGTAGTAATTATATTCCCTGGACCACTGGAATTGTTGATTTTCATGACCCAATGTGTTTAGTGTATCTCCACTAAACATTTCCTTCTTCTTACTTGACATCCTTTTGTGCTATTTTACAAAGGTGGCGCTACTGTCGATACTTACAAGTTGGAATTTTTTATTTTATTAAATTCTACCATGTACTTACTGCATTGGTAACTCAATCAGTCATAGATCATGCTTTAAATGTCATCTATTGTCATGAGATTTTGATTTATTGCAACCTTTAATTGATGTGTTATGCATTAATAACGACATTATGCCTTTATGAGTGGAGGATGACATGGAGGGGGGTAATAAATATGATGGGAAGTGGTGATGTGATATTATGATGGACGATAAATGTTAAGTATGAAAGTGCGAATTGATGTATAGGAGGTGCGAATTGTGTAACACAAAAATGTAGATTTGCAGACCTAAATGCTTGTGAACATGACTTCGGGAAAGGGTGAAGAGGTCCACATTGGGATTGAAAATAGGGTTAAGTGTTAAGATAGATGCAAACTTGTGGAGTTACAGAACTGAGAACTCAAGCGAAAGACTAAAGAGAAGCACGTGGATCCACATCCTCTTTGGTGGGAAATTTTAGTATATATTGAAAGAAAATGGAAAAGGAAAAAGGGGAAAAGTGTTTTGGTGAGTGCGGGGTTGCGAACCAGGTAATTTCAAAAAGGTTTGACTAATGCTATGCAACTCTGAATCCACATTTTTGAATAATGACTAGGTATAAAAGATGAAAGTGAATTAAAAGGTACTCGAGGGTAAAAATATAAGAAATGTCAATAGCGGGAATATAGACCTACGGTGCGATGGATTTACAGACCTACGGATTTGAGATTTCTGTTGGACCGCTCCACGTCATTTGAAAAAATGACTAAGTTCTTGGAAATTTTTGGTATGAGAGAAGAAATAAAAATAAAAATAAGTAAGGAATAGTGTAAGAGAAATCCTAAGAGTGGCTAAATGAAAACACCAAACTTATAAAAAATATGGATCAACAATCGCTCTTTTCAAATGAAAATAATCCAAATCATGGCTCTGTTTTGCAATCCAGCATGTCTTTTGTCAATTGATTGGTTCTCTATTTTAATGCTATATTTTTTTACTCCGCCAATGCCCTTTCAACAAGTATATTATCCATTTACATCTGACATTGGGCGAGTACGTGTGTGTAATTTCCAGATAGTCTCCTGTGATAATTTGTTGACTTCCTGACAAGACAATCAATATGCACATAACTTGTAGTCGTGGACATCAAATCTTGACAAACAGTGGATGTCCAACTCATTACTGACACAATAACCACATGCAATATGCACTTTTTATAATACAAAATACTATGCAACATCAATACATATTGTTTCACATGCATATAAGTTAACAATAAAAAATGATGTTGCTTGTCTGATTGTTACATACATACTGTCTCTTCGAACATTGTTCTTCAATTTCTTCTTCTGCATTGCTTGTCACTTCTTGCTCTCCTACAATTGCTCTATTCCATGTCCACGTGAAAGCAACAAATAAAACTCAATGAACACACAAATAAGGCCTTATATCAAAATCACATCAAATAAAACTCAATGAACACACAAATAAGGCCTTCAACACTGATAATTGTTTCGATGCAATGTACATCCAACGATTCAAACAACAATGCAGATCGATGGAAACAAATTGCAAACACATTGCGAATTGTTGATATTCTATTTTCTCTGCGACTAGAATATCTGTTATATCAACTACTTGCAATGCGCCACTCAATTTCTTGATCCACCACATAAATAGACATTGCTTTAGTCCAATGCTACACCATGAACTTTTCATAGTAAAGTTCACTTTGGTTTTCAATGTACTTATATAAAATTTCCAAAAATGATAAATGGCAAGTTTCGTCATATGCCCTTAAAAACAAGAAATTAACTAAACAAGAACTTCCTAAATATGTAACAAGAATATGAAAACATGGTTTTGTTCAACCTAGTTTCTTTCTACCAAATGATGCTCAAGCTATCGCTATGGCACCAAACAAGTATGAATATATATATATATATATTAAAAAAAAAACAATATCAAAACAACATACTTTGTTTTTGTCTCTGTTTATCTTTGATTCATTTTCCATATACATAATTTTTGATATAGCTCTTGAACAATTTAATTGACGCCTGCCAAAAAAAAAGAAGGAAACATTATTTTTTTTTGCACATATGATGCAAATCAAGAATATTACATTCAACCATTTGATCTAACAACACAACTGATCAAACATAATTGGTTTTGCCTAAACACCACACCAATGCCAATGCAATTTTGAATAAAACCAAATCACTGTACTATGCATGTAGCACACACTATCAATAAAGGCCATGGACTAGGAGGAGAGGTGACACATCTAGAGGAAGCATGAAGCAAATGTGTTGCTTATCTGTAAACTGCTCAATGATCAAACCAATATATGTGTAAAAGACAGTTTAGCATACTCAGATCTTCTTGTTGGTTTTCAGGTAATGTCAGGTCTGCCATCTATTAATTGTCTTGGATACTTTGCTAGTCAAAATCCTTTTTACTTTACTACTTTCGAGGTTGGATGAAGGTTTTGCAATATCTGTTGCAAAAGTGCACAAAAATAAGCCGCATGGATTCTGTGCACAAGCATTTCAAATACACAGTATTGACTGTGCTAGTGACAATCCTTTTCCATTGCCATATTACTCAACACATGCCTGCACTGAATGTGGTGACATGTTCATACATATACTTGGTCTACCTAAGACAATATATTTTTAAGCCTTGTGCGGTAAACACGCATGGGGTAGTCTGTCGCATTGCCACACCTCTGCGCTTCCGCACTTCCAATAGTTTTTCACCCCTGATCCTGACAGATAATGTAATTTGCAATATAACTCACTGATTTATGGTAAATTTATTTTCTATGATCTCCTAGAAAACACTATGCATCTACAACCAATGTAAAGAAAATCACAATGCCAAATTGAATAAACCAAGTAATTGTAATATGCAGAGATCCCACACTATCAAACGTGATGCGAGATGCAAAATTGTGTTAGTGCATGAAGAATAGACACAACCCTTCTCCATACAAGATTCAAATATAGACCAAGTGCTAAATAAACAAAGAATCGCCTCAATGTAGTATACACCTATGCGAAAGTACCAATGACATTGCTCTACAAATCATACAAGCTTCTATGCAACCAACTTTGCAAATTCCAAAACATAAGTGACATGAGTTCTTAATGCAAGCCTCCAAACTCTAGAATCCTGCATAAGAACCGAAAATATAAAAATAAACAAGAATTTGCTCAGTCTATTTTGAATCCCCGTCTAGTTTGAACAGGTATACTTGGTGTACTTTACACCCTCTATTTTGAAGCCTTGTGTGAAGAACCTGCATCGGAGATCCACACACCTTGTTATACTTCTGCAATTCCACATTTCCAATACTCCTGCATCCATCATTTTAAAAAGTGATGCAAATCACAAATTACGTCATTGATCTATTATAAATTCATTGGCACTCCATTCGAAAGGAACGAGACACATATAGAAACAATGCGAAGAAAATGCAATGCTTACCTATACATTGCTGGATCGTGTAGCTGATATATGTCTAAAAGACATTGTAACCAATTCACAACTTGCTCTTCTCTTTGACGTACTTACATTTATGCGACCTATTTGTCTATCGACAATTTGCCAGTTGAAAGCCTTATTCACTTGTCCACTTTCAATGTTGGATAGACCTTTTGCAACAACAACTGCTAAACCACACAACAATAACGAGGATGAATTCTCTACATAACCAATGAAAATACATAGTGATGGTTGTTCTAGCCATATGTCTCATTCAACCATTTGATCCAGCAACACAACTGATAAAAGAGAACTGATTCTCTTAAACACTATACTAATGCCAATGAAAATATGAATGAAACCAAGTGATTGTACTACACATAGAGCACAAACTATGAAACATGATGCCAGATGCATAACTACAACAATGGAGAAAGGGAAGACATATCAACTCTTTGCAAAAAATTTGAATATGGATTAACTACTAAATAGACAAAGCACCAAATGAATGTAGCATACACCTATGTCAAACTCATGATGACATTTCTTTTTCAATTTCACAAGTCTCCAGGCAACCAACTATGCCAATGGCAGACCATAACTTGCATGAATTTTCAGCGTAAGCGTTGAAAGTATACAATCCTCGTGTGCCCCACACAACTATAATTGACATACTTAAGATGGTTTGTCTATAAGCCTTGTGACGAGAACCTGCACATGTCACCCTACTATACCTCAACATTTCCAATAGTTCTGCATCTGTCATTGTGACAAGTGATGTAATTTGCAAAATAGATCACTGATTTATAATAAATTGATTTGTTCCCATTTAGGAGCAAACATGACACATCTAGAAATAGTGTCAAGCATATATGTTGTCTATATGCAAACTTCTCGATGGTGTTTTATTATGGCTATTGCTACTTGAAAATTATCTGATATATGAAAAAGGCATTTTAGCAAATTGCCATCATGTTCTTCGCTTTTTCGTAATTCTAGGTCTGCGAGCTATTTGAACAATTTTCTTGTCACAAGCCTTCTTACTTGCCCACTTTTGAGGGTGGAAAACTAATGCCATATGTTCATAGCTATACTTGGTACACTTAATACAATTTGTTTTTTAAGCCTTGTGCGAGGAACCCGCACAGAGCACTCTCCCACATTGCTACACTTCTGTGCTTATGTATTTCCAATAGTTCTGCATCGTTGAGTGTCACAAGTGACACAATTTGCAATATAGATGCTTGACTTATCTTAAATTGATTTTCTTTGATCCAGGAGGAAAACACTTCCATATAGAAGCACTACAAAGCAAATGTGTTGCTTATCTATGCACTGCTCGATGCTTTTATTATTATTATTATTGCTATTCGAAAGGTAGTTGATATACGTGTCAAACAATTTTTTCCCAATGTCAACCCTGTTGTTGGCCTTGACACAATGAAAATTTTGCAGCCCATCTGTCTTTGAAAAATATGCAAAAAAAAAAAAAAAAGTGTTTTGTATATGATAGACATCAAGAATATCTCATTCAAGCATTTGATGCAGCGATACAACTGATAAGACAAAACTAGTTTGCTTGAACACTACACCAATGCCAATGCAAATATGAATGAAACCAAGCAAATGTACTATGCATAGAGCATAAACTATCAAATTGGATGCCAGATGCAGAACTACGTGAGTGTGGAAACGAAAGACGTATCAGTTCTCTACACATAATTTGAATATAGACCAACTACTAAATAGACAAACTACCAACCCTGTGGAGAATTGTTGATGACATTGCTTTGTCAACTACACAAGTCTCTATTCAACCAACTCTGCCAATGCTAGACCATAAGCTGCATGAATTCTTAGTGCGAGCGTTGAAAGTCTATAATCCCCGTGCATCCCACATTGCTATACCTGGCGTAGCTAAGACAATTTGTTTCTAAGCCTTGTGATGAGAACCTCCACATGCCACCCTCCCACATCTCAACATTTCCAATAGTTCTGCATCTGTCATTGTGACAAGCGATGTAATTTGCAAAATAGATCATTGGTTTATAATAAATTGATTTTCTCCCATTTTGGACCAAACATGACACATCTAGAAGCAATGCCAAGCAAATGTGTTATCTATCTGTAAACTTCTCGATGGTTTTTTTTATTATGGTTATTGTTATTTGAAAAGTATCTGATATGTGTAAGAGACATTTTACTTGCCCATTTTTTAGACTGGACGAAAGTTTTGCAATAGCCATATCTCCGACCTCCACAAAACTATGTGTCTCACACGACACAAAATATCTAATTGGATGCCATTTGCTTTCAAATCCGTCAAAATTAACTTGTCACAAATCCCTGGAATATCGTTCAAATTACATCTGCTATCACAATTCACCGTGCAGATGCACGACATGGCAGGACCATACTTGGCATGGATTCTTCGCACAAGCATTGAAAATACACAGTACTCGTTGTGTCAAGGATATTGATCTGCTACTGCCGAGACGCACAAGACATAACTAGACAGAGTGCCACCATTTATGCATAGCAAAATCCTCCGAGCAAAATGCAAAATGATATTCTTTCTAGACCATATCTACCTATACTACAATGAAACACCCAACAAAACGAAAATAGGTCGAACACAGTGAAATGCACGAACCTAAAAAATAACATTTCTCTACAGCACAAGAAAAATAATGCATTGCTCTCTAAATTTATACCTGCACTATATACACAACATCAATCAACTGCAAAACAAGGTTAAAAATACAAGCCGGGAACATGGAAACACTAAATAACAATCATGACCTAATTTTTCGCATAGTCATTGAAAATATACAACCTTGCCTGTGTTAGTGATACTTGCCTGCCACTTCCAAAATGCACAATACATAGCCCCATCGAGAAGCACCATATCTTCATAGAAAAAGCCTCCGGGCAAATTGTAGAATGACCATTTTTATGAACTATATCTGCCTACACTACAAACAAACCCCCAACAAAAAGCAAAACATATGCAACACAATGCAACTCACCAACTTAGAAAAACAACATTTCTCTACAACACATGCAAAATAATGCATTTCTCCCTAACTTAACACTTGTGCCATCTTCATAACATCAATCAATTGCAAAATAAGATGAAAAATACAAGTCGACAGCAGGGAAAGACAAAATAACAATCAAGACCTAATTTTACCTGACCTATAACATACAATGCACAAGATTTCTTACACTCTGGCACACATCTCCAAAACCACATAACCGAACTCTTGGAACTCACCACTTCCAACACTCGCAAATCCAGAACAACTCCGTCTCTCTAAAAAACAACATATGACATAGTAAATAAACCCATTAAGCAACCCCAACAAAAAAAAAAACCAATACAACCCCAAAACAACACACCGTCTCTCCCTGCTCACCTTTGACTTCCTTCAGACTACACAATCTTTGTAACAGACCCCAACCCACTTGAATTGCCCTTGGAAAAACCAACAACACACTGAAAGCAACTGCACCTTTCATAAAGAAACCTCTATCAGACAACAACACAACATCAAAACATAAAACCTTCTCTCCCTATTCATCTTTGACTGTTTTCAACCTACAAAGTCTCTGAAACAGTGCCTGTCCAACTTGACTTGCTTCTGGAAGAATCAACAACACAACATAGCCAACCGCACTATGTACAAAGCAAACTCTATCAAACAACAACTACACAAACCAATTGCAAAATACATATATTAATACGTCAACCAACTGGCTATAAGAAAGATACTTGATGCACAAGACTCCTTACCCACCTTGCCTCCTCGTTTATAGAACAATATATTGTTAAAAAGAATTCAATTAAATCTCATTGTAATCCGTGAAAGCCATCCAATGGAATCATGTCAAGCAATACACATAAATAATTCGACATTTTGTATAGTAAATATATATGCATATTCTCTGGCCCACCGCTTTAAATCCAGCCAACTGCTAGTTGACACCGTAGCAAGCTTCATAAACCATCATGTTCTCTGAACCATCTTCCAAACTTGCATAATTAAATTATGTATTCAATTCCAGCCGCCAACCCGATAATAAGGTGTTTTTTTGAACAACCAATCACAACACAACAAAAAAATTTCGATTGCTCCTAACAAAGTTTAGCTTTGAAAAACAACACCAAATATTTGGTCAATTGCGAAAAGAAAAACACATTTGATGCAACGAATGATTGCTATAGCGCCAGGTCTTCGATAGCGACTAACAAAATTCTAAAATAAATTCTAAAAATAAACTTATAAACATGTTATTTTGGGAAGTGCGGAGAGGAGACGATTTTGAGAACTGCCCCCCTTCACCAACCCTCCCAAAAACCATACAATGCACCCTGTACTCCGTCTTTCAAAAACCACTCATTTGAACAATGAAATAGAAAAGGCCACCATTCAAAAACCACTCATTTAAACAATGAAATAGGGAAAGCCACCATTCAAAAACCACTCCTTTAAACAATGAAATAGGGGAGGTGTATTGCATGAGCAATGAAATAAGAAAGATGTATTGCATGGTTTTTGGGATAATCGTCCCCTTCCACCAAACCTTCCAAAAACCATGTAATGCGCCTTCCTTATCCCACTGCTCAAAGGAATAACTTTTAAGCGACGAGATAAGGGAGACACATTACTTGGTTCTTGAGAGGTTTGGTTGAAGGGGACGATCGCTTCCTCCCCCAAACTTCCCAAAATAACATGTTTATAAGATTCCCTAAATAACATGTTTATAAGTGTTTATAAGATTCCCTTTATAAGTTCTTTTAGAATTTTATTATTATATATATTAATTTTTTTAATATTTGGTTTTTAATTTTTTTAATTGTTTTTATAATATGGTTTTATTTTTATTTTTATTTTATTATTATATAAAATAGTAATATTGAATTTATTTATTTTAACGATTCTCATTATATTTTTTAAAATTAATATATTTATTTATATATAGTTGGTTAAATTTTTTACTTATGTCATTTTTTTATTATTTAAAAGGAATTTTTTTTTTCTCTCTCTTTATTTTTATTTATTTTTTGTTTTTACAATTTTGTTTGTAACATTGTTGGGATTTTAGTCATCGTTTCTAAAATGTTATAATTTTAAGTTTAAAAAAAGAGAGACTACTACCGATAGTGTCTCATTTTTATTCTATGATTGGTCTTATGATTTTGGTTACCAATTGTTAAGGTTGTGATTTTAATAAACTTGCAATTTTATCTCTCAAAAAAAGTGCGTTGCTACTAGAAGCACAACTTTTAGAATTGGGGTCAATTTAAAGGTTTTGATTGCAATAGTACGATTGTTGAGTTTGAAGGTTTCAAAGAAGTTGTAGTTTTAACATTGAAAATAAAAAATGGTGTTGTCGTTAGAGCCACTTTTCAATGATGGGGTTGATTTTAGGGCTTTTGTCGACAACATTATGAAGTTGTTAAAACCATGATTGCAAAATGTGTTAATTTTATCCCCCTCAAAAAAGTGCTACCAATAGCACCACTTTTCAAAAGGGTGGTTGATTTTGGTGTTTTTGATCCAAAAATATGGGATTTTTGGGCTAGAGTTATCGTTTTGAGGTCACAATTATCATCAAGTTAGTAATTGTGTTAAATCATCATAGCTAACATAGGTAGCTTGAGTGCCAATGATGAATGTATGATTTGATTTTACGCTATCTATAATGGTTGGTCTTGAGTTGGGTGAAGGATACATAAATAATGACCCCCAAATGGTAGCCTATAAATTATTTATGACTGCAAAAAAGTTTAGACCAAAATAATTATAAAAATTAATCCCTTCAAAAAATACTATTACTAACAACAACAACAAAATTATGAAACCAATAATAAATGTGTATACGTCTATCACAATGAAGTAATACAAAAGATTTGAGAATATAACATTTTAATATCTTTAATTACTTTGACCATAAAATTTAAAATTGTACTTAAAATTTATATAAAACATTATTAATTATTTTTAAATATTGATAACATATTCATTATTACATGATATTATAGGTTTGAAATGGTACTTAATTACTTGATTAAATAAATCTACAATGACATTATATTTATGATCTTGTTTAATTATTTTATATAAATTTATAATAACTATTATATATTGTTGAAATTGAACTTAAAACTTCCCATATAAATCTTATTTCTATATTACATGATATCAATACTTTCACATTATATAAAGTTGACATTGTACTTACCACTACGAGTGTGACATTACCTTTATATAATGTTGAAATTGTTGAAATTGTACTTGATTGTTTATAATTTATAAATCTTATTTCAATATTACAATATTTTTAAATTGTATTTAATACTTTCATTTTATATAATGTTGACATTGTACTTACGACTTCCATTGTGACATGATCTTTATATAATGTTGAAATTGTACTTGATCTCCACATGAACTTTATATAATGTTGAATTGTGACATGATCTTTATATAATGTTGAAATTGTACATATCTTTATATAATGTTGAATTGTGACATGATGTTTTTATATAATGTTGAAATTGTACTTGATTGTTATGTTTTGTAGTAAATATATTGTTTTGACATTTTTCTATTAACTTGTTAATGTATTGGGTTAATAATAATTTTTTTTCAAAGTTAACCTTGAATTTTTTGGAAATATTTGCTAACATCGTGTCTAGTTTCTTGAAGCCTTAAACATGGTGGTGGGATTGCATCTGAACTGCACCCACATTCATATTGCATTCATTGTGATATGGGGGCATTCAATTCTGCATTGACTGCAATTACTCCAAGAGGTGTGGTGCATTCAATCAGGGAGTTGTGGCATTATATGTGTTCACTGTATCTACTTCATTCATACCCACATTAACACTCACATTCCTTCATTTGCGAGCACTGGTTGTTGGTTAGTTTCTCCTTGTAATTCACTACATTCAATACATCTACTTTGGGCCATTCACACCTGCATTCCTACATTTGTGAGTTGTTAATGCCTTGGTTATTGGTTGCTTGCTCTACTTGGCATTCGACTCATTTATGCCTTGGTTGTTGGTTGTATGCTCTACTTATTATTCAATCTATTCATTTGGTGTTTAAGACCTATAGTTCACACCCATTGACAATGCTCTACTTATTATTCAATCTATTCATTTGGTGTTTAAGACCTATAGTTCACACCCATTGACACTGGCATTCTCCTAGAGCTTGTTTTGTAAGCTGAGCTTGGTGCTTTATCCTGCTTGGCATTTAGATCATTTATTCTACATTTAGTAGTCCTTTTGGTCTGGTTGTTGGTTGCCTCCAATTCAATTTGGTTTCAGTGTGGCCAAGGTGATTTGTATATGTTGGGATTAGTCTTGGAGTTATGGTGGCATTGATATCTTGGTGGTGGTTTCAAGAAAACAGATCAAGCAGTATAATCAAATAAAACAAATGCGTAAACAAACCACAGAAGACATGGTAATGATATGAGAGACATAGACTTACGTATTCACCTTAAATAGGCTACGCCCACTAGAGAAATTGCCAATCCCTCCTTTATTATCCAAAGAAATGAAGTTGGATACAAAATCCTACAACAAAACCCTCATAACTTTCTTCTCACAATCTCCTCTCTCTCGTATCACAATATCTCACCATCCACCATATAGCCACATACATTTCCCCTCATAAAGAGGGAGTTGCTTCAGTAAGGAAAACCCTAACATACCATCGTTAGATCTCATGACTCCAGGCTGAACGGGTCCAGACATTTACAATGAAATTACAATATACTTTTACGCTCGAGTATTTCTTGCTTTCGCTCTCACTGGGGCCCACTTGCACTCTAACCGGAGGGATAGCCCCTCGGACTCTCGCAGGGTACTTCTCCAAGACTCCCCACATGGAAGAGTGTACATACTTTGGGGTGTGTAAATACTTCATGGGGTATAAACACTACCAAATCAAGGACCTCTCATTCAGAAGATAATCGTGCCCACAGACGAACTGCAGACTTCCTAATTTTGAGATCGGATTCAACAACCTACTCACTGGCCAGGAGTATGCCGGGACTCTCGAACTCTCTAGACCGGCAACTTCTCATTTTCATATTCATTCTGAAGACCAACTAAAACTGAGTAGGAACTCAGTTTCTCTCTGGTTTCTCCCTTTGTTAACAGGTCTACAGTTTTTTGGCTAGTGTGTATCTTTTCTGTCTTCAATTGTCCATCTTCCATGTTGTATCGTATGAAGTGGTACCTAAAATTTATATGCTTAGTCTTCAATGGAAGGTTGAGTTCTTTGCAAGGTGAATGGCAGACTTCCGGACCGGGTTACAAGAGTTAAATGTGATCGTTTCCCGCTTTTCCCACCTCCTCCATAAACCTTGTAACCAAATCGCTATCTCTTTACTTAGCCTTTTAGTGCACATACTGATTTCAGAAAGAAAGTAACAACTTTTTGCAAGCAGAAATCCAACCAACGTTGTTCCACCTATAGTGAAAATATACCCTGTGGTGATCCTCCTTTTGTCTTTATCACCCGCCATATCTCAATCAACATATCCCCAGAAAAGTGTCCGAACCTCCAAAACATAATGCATGTAGTAGTACCTCTCAAATAAATAAGAATCCACTTTAATTCTTCCCAATGCTCTTTACATGGAAAATCCAAGTAAAGAACATTGTTCATATACCTGCTCACAACTCCCACTACATGTGCGTAATATCCGCCTCGGTGGTAAACCATCGTGATACATCGCCGCCAATCACATGAATAAGGGACCCTGACATGTATTCTATCTCTTCCTCTATCTTGGGACACATTTATTTGGTAAATTTGAAATGACCGTCAAGGTGTACTCTTAACTGTTTTGCATTCTCGCATTCTAAACCTCTCCAACACCTTCAAGGTACTCACCCCGAGACAATGTTAGTTTGTGATTTTTCCGTCTCTTGTTATTCTCATGCTAAGGACTTTCTTTGCAACACCCAAATCCTTCATTCATCGAAAATGAATTGGCTAATTTTCTTCTTGAGCACATTTATATCCCCGTGATATTAGTCTCCGTATAGCATGTCATCTATATACAATAGCAAGATAATAAAGTTTCCATTTTCTATATTTTTAAAACAAACACAATGATCAAAATGACATTTAATATAACCCTGCTCGCCATAAGCCCGCCAAACTTCAAATACCACTTTCTTTGAGCTTGCTTTAGGCCATACAAGCTCTTTCTTAACTAGATACCAAATTCTCCTTCACTTTGACCTCATACCCCTGTGGCCGCCGCATATAAATTCTTCCTCCAAGTCCCCATGGAGAAAAGTCAAGCTTTTACATCTAACCGCTCAAGATGCAAATCTTCTATCACTACAAGACTTAAAATAGTCCTAATTGAAGTCATTTTAAAACAAGAGAAAATATTTCATCAAAATTTATACTCTTTTTGTGCAAAACCCTTTACAACAAGCCTTTGTACCGCTTTTCTCCTCCATCTTCTTCCTTCAACTTGTAAACCCATTTCTATTTTGTAATGTTCTTTTTCCTACATGAAACCGAACCAAGTCCCAAGTTTGGTTATTTTCCATGAAATCCATTTCTTTCATGCTCATTCTACTTCTTTTGGTAGCGTTCACTGCATTGCCTTCATAACATCTCGTCTCACTGGGACCGGGTCAACATAATAATATAATGAAGGAGAGTATCACTCAGGGGGTATACTTACCCGGGTAGATCTTCTAACAACACTTCTGCGTGTGTTTGAGGTACTTGTTGCTCCCGCTGTTGTACATTTTGATTTTTTCGGTTCCTTTGGAATTTCTTTCCGCTGATCTCTACTTCAAGCAATCGTATTCTTGTTTTTCGCTTCCTATTCTTTCCCTGCAATCTATCTTTGTACATGACCTTCTCATTGAATATGACATTCCTACTCCTAATGATTTTGTTATTTTCTATAATCCCATAAGCATATAACCAAAATCATTGATCACCATATCCAATAAGGTATATCTTTCTTGGGATTTTGCTCTCAAGCTTTGTTCTATTTCTTTATCAATATGGATGTTGCTGTCACAACCAAAAGTTTTCAAAAAAGAATAGTTTACCTTTTTTCCGCCCATTCCTCCTCTGGAATCTACCATCCAAAGAGCTTGAAGGTCCTCTTTTTTGTATTAAGTAAACAACAATACCTACAAAATACCCGCCTCCGTAATCGGCAAACCCAAGCATAATTCATACCTCCTTTGCACGCTCCATGATTGTCATGGTTATCCTTTCTAACATACCATTTTATTTTGGTGTTCTTGGAACTGTTTTCTTTCTATGAACCCCATGGTATGAATAATAATCAACAAACCTTTGTCGCAAAGATTCACCCCTGACATTATCTTATCCTTTCGTGACACTCCAAACTTTTTCTTGTCTCATTCTCAACTAAAGTTTTCCATTTCTTAAAATATCAAAATATCTGATTTTTGTCAATGCAATAAACCTAAGTTTTTCGAAGCTGTATCATCAATGGAGTAACATAATAATGAGAGCTGCCAAGATATGATACCCGATATGGTCCCCATACATCCTCGTGATAAAATACGTTTCTAACTTATTTTCTTTTTTGACTCTGAGGAATCTGACTCTTTTTTTTTTTCCGTAAACACAATGCTCACAGCAGTTCAAATCAATTTGTTTAAGATCCGGCAACAAATTTATTTTGTGAAGGGTATACATACCCTTCTCACTCATAGTGTCCCACCATGACATATCGTATCCACCTGTAGAAGCTAAATATATTTAAGAGTCATTACTTCGCACATAGATACAATAAAATTTTACCTTCTCTCCTTTCATCACCAATGATCCTTGATGACCTTCCACTGCCTATATACAAAATATGGATAAAATTAACCTTTCAATTGCCAACTCTCGTTGAAATCGTATTTTGCTTAAAATCAAAACATGTTTTACCTTTCAACAACTATCGTTTTTCCATTTCGCTGTTTTATTTTTTAATTTTCCTATTCTAACAATTTTTGTGCTTATTTATTATTACCTAAATGAACCTATCCAAAATCACCTTGAACATAATCTAGAAAATGTTTTGGTGGTGGCATGAATGAAGCTCCTGAATATACTACCCAAGACGTAGAAATATTTTCATTCGGCATGTAAAGAATCAAAGTATCTTGTAACACATCACCTCTTACATTTGTTTCCTAATGTTTTTCATGGTGTCCATCTCTTTGTTTCCTTGAAGCTCACTTCTTTCTTCTCGAGCGTCCTTTCTCCCACACCTAACACTTATCTTTCCAAGTCCGGATTGATCCGCCTTCCTAGAATTTCCGCTGCTTCCCCAGGCCCTTCTATCCTTTTTGTATTCTCATGCCTATGTCTTTAACGTGATTTCCCGACAGCCCACTGTGTTTTTCTGCCGTTATACACCAAGGATAACACCAACAACATCATCAAATTTTAAAGTATTTGAACCGTAGACAGAGTTACTTACTTTCATACCATGACCAAGCTATTCCAAATTTTCGGGTAATGAGCAAGATTAGAAGAGGCCCTAACCTCATCATCAAAGTCCACTTTTACAGAATTTAGCTGGATTAGTAACCATATTAAATTCATTTAAATGATTCACAATAGACCCACCTTAATTTCCGACATCTTCTTCATATTAAATAATTCTTCATTAGAAATACCTTATTCGACGCCGAGGGTTTTTCTAACAATTTGACCAACGATCCATCAAACTCTTTCGTTCTTTTTCGAATATTGAAAGCCATCATCGGCCAGTTTCAACTCGTATCGCCTTAGAGCCTTTCATCACCTCCTATCTTCATTCTGGTCACTAATTTCTTTACTCCGCCAAGGAATAGATCCTCTCGATATAAATAATCTTCCACTGCGATTCTTTCTATAATCTAAAGCCTTGGCCAAGTAAATTTATCGACCTAAACTTTCCATCTTCCGACATTGCTCCTAATTAACGAGGAACCCTCTTTTCCTACGAATCACCTTTTATGTTCTCATACCCGGGCTTGTTAGAAAACGGATCAGTGGGAGCAATAAAATAAAACAAATGCAGTAAAAAAAACACGTAATACCACAATACAAGAGACACGATTTATCGGTTCACCCTGTGGCTATGGGCTCCACCGAGAAACTGCTGTCCTTCCTTTATTATTATCCAAAGAAATGAAGGATACAACCTACAACAAAACCTCCAGGCCAGAATCCTCTTTTCTCTCACAGTTTCCTCTCTCGTAATACAATATTCACCATCCACCATAAAGTAATACATCATAAAAGAGGGTTGCCTTTCTAGGGAAAAACCCTAACATAATTCTTTACCAAGTAGGATCTCAAGGAACTTATAATGAATGGTCGTGATTTACAATGAAATTACAATATACTTTGCTAAGGGTCTTGCTTCTGGGATTCAACCCCCGGCTGTCTCCCCAAACTCCCCAGCCGGGAATAGCCCCCTCGAACTCCCCGGGCAGAGGGGTACTCTCCGCACTGCACTCCCCCCACGTGGAAGAGTGTACATACTTCTGGGGTGTAAATACTTCATGGGGTATAAACACGGCTGAAATCAAGGATCTCTGAATCAGGAAGATAATCAGGCTCCACAACCAACAATTTCTAGGGGTTGCAAGTTAAAAGTTGTTGGGTAAGAAAAATAATGAAGATTCAATGCATATCTGTTTGAACTTGCTTATTTTGTTTTAATGTATATTTGTTCAAACTTGTTTATTATTTTAGGTTTTGGGTTTAATATTTGGATTGAAAAATATCGCTTGCATGCAATACTCATCCTAGGAGTTAAATTAATTGTTGCATACACCTTTTACTGCCAAATAACGATTAGCCTTAGAGTTTTGTGTGTAGAGCAGCTAGGATGGAACTACTCTTCTCCATTGGTATTTTATTTCTACCTATATGGACATTTTCTCATATATGTGCGACACCCTTAGCTTTTGATTCCTTGTTTGCTTTTGGTTTAGTTAAGTAAATAATAAAACCTTATGCTTTGAAGTCAATTGTCCTCCTTACCTTTAGTGTGATTTCCTGGGAATGAACTGAAATGGTGAAGTACCAGGAGTAAACAAAGTCCACTTCTTTGTTCACTAGTTTTTAGCTTAGTTGTTTTTGTTTTTCCTACGAATATAATTTTTTGATGATATTTCTTGTGACTTAGCCTTGGAAAACTGTTGGGAGTATAACCAACTCGATCGCATGCATAATTTGACATTTTTTTAGAAATTGAAAGAATAGTTTAAATGCTTATTTTGCTTATTTTGCTTAAGCATTGGGTTGAGTGGAGGGTTTGCATTTCTATAGTCTATTCTTGTACTACTTGGATAGTGTAATCTAGTTTTGTCTTATATCCCCTTTGTTTTGGGTTTAATCTTTGAATTGAAAAATATTGCTTGTATGCAATATTCGTCCTAGGAGTTAAATTGATTTATGGTTTTCATGCTAATGAAGTATGTTCAAGCTTGAATTTCTTTGTTCACTATTTTCTAGCTTAATGGTTTTTGTTTTTCCTACAAATGAAATTTTTGTTATGATATTTCTTGGAATAAGTTTTGGAAAAGGGTTGGGAGTATACCCAACTCGACTGCATGCATAATGTTTTGTTGTTTTACAAACCGAAAAAATAGTTTGAATGCTTATTTTGCTTAAACATTGGGTTGAGTGGAGGGTTTGCATCCTCTAGGCTATTCTTGAACTACTTGGACATTAATATCTAGTTGTGTCTTATATCCCCTTGGTTGATCATAAGCTAGTATTGATATTAATATTAAGTAGTTGCCCTTCTATGAATTGAATTAATATTATGTCTTGTTGATATATTTACCTTCTTCTTCACAAACCTTGCATTTTCTTGAACCCTTATTAATAAATTCCCCACCTATGTGGAAGCAGGAGGAACTTTCCATGCCCGCACCAAAGTTGTATCTACATGCATTATGCAAAAGAATTGTAATGCAAAGGTAGAGAAAACTTCCCGCAAGGCTTACATTTTGGTCTCAATCATCCTGCACTCCACATCCCACATGGTGTATCCCCGCATCCCACACTCCACCATTTTTCAACTTAGTCTATTTTCCCAACACCCTTTGGTTCCCATGCAAAGGAATAACGCTTGACTTTTATCAGCCCACACCAACATGTCTTCCCGCATCCCACATGGAGCATGATTTATATTTTCGAGGTAATTATGGAACATCTTTCACACATATTTCACATGATCAGAGTGGGTGTTTTTAAGTAATGAGGCTTGTTTTTAACACATCCCTGCCAAGTCTTTCGAACACAAATCATAGTTACCATTAATGAACAACATGCACCGAATGTACAATGAGGCAAGTATAAACATATGGGATTGATTGCTAATTAATGATTACCTGGGTGCCTATTCGATGGTAAATCTAATTTACACACGTAATCTTCACATATACCTAAGCACATTAAATGTGAAAGAGACGGTGAGAAGGAAAAGGAGGAAACCATTTTGTGGAGATACAATGAACTCTCTAGCGTGTGAAAGCAGTGAATTCCAGTGGTCTGTAGCCTACAAGTGGTATTTTTACCTTTCTTGGGAAGAGAAGCTTACAAACAAAGTGTGGACATTTGGGATAGCCAAATCTGGGTGCATGCCCAAATTATTTGATTTCAGAGAGTTGGTATCATCGTGTGCTAGCAGATTTGATTTCAAGCACATATTGGTAGAGGTAAAGGGAAGGGGAAATATGCATGTCCCCTTGAATCCAAATAATTTTAGAAGGATGTTGCAACTTCTAGCATCGCACAGATTCCTTAAGCTCTCTGAAGCAAATTATTTCTTGGATGCTCATGGTGGTAGAATGAATTTGCTCGATTTTCTAGTTCAACCCTCTATTGGGCTGGTCAATCCTAACCATATTAACATATGCATGTTATACCAACCATGTAAGGAGTTCACATTTCTCTTTGCATGCTTGGCAGGCCAGGACTCAACTACCTATGTCCCTGGGTATGTCGTGTATATTATTCATTTCTCTATACGAGTGGGAGTGGTTTTTTATCAAGCCTAAATTTTCTCTATTAATATTTCTTTCCAACTTTCAAATTTCATTTAGACCAAGAGGTTCTCCATGACCTCTTATCTTGTTTTCCCTATAGCTTACTACAACACATCTGAAGGTATTCCCCTAAGGGGTAGTGTCAATTTCAATGAGGGCCCAATTAAATTTTGGTATCCCATGTTATGGAGACATAAGCCACCTTTTGTTTTTTTATCACATTCAATATTCTTTTGTCAGGGAATTTAGATGCATGCTTACAGGGATGGAGCCATTTAGGCTCATAGAGACAGTTGTAAACTTTCTTGTTGGAAGATGAGTATTTATGTATTCGAGGAAAAATTCACATACATAATATTTTTTGGTTTTGAAGATAAACCCTTCCTCCTTCCATGTTTTGTATGTGACAATTTTTTCATTTTTGAGCTATGTAGACAATACAAAGTGTGGTTTTCTTTGTTTGATAAAAAGAGAAAGTGCCAGTTAGTTCCCATGTGTTTTAATATTGTTGGTATTTCAGTGACAAGTTCATCTAACTTGGTTGAGATGGCCAGATACTTGGACTCTTTCCATGTGAAGGAAGTTGAAGCACACAATGGTTTTGATCCAGAAGGCATGTTCATGGCTCACACAGTTTTAATTGGTTATTGTTATGTTTTGATTAAGGTAGATGAAATCACAAAGGGAGCATATGATAACGAAGCCACACAAGTGGATGCAAGGGTGGTCTCTATGACAAGTAAAATGGTTCATAAGAAGAAGAAGCAGGTCACCCACGATGATACAAACACACGAGCGAGTTCGAATACTCATGAAGAGAGGGTCCCTCTCCAAGAGGAAGCCAACTATTTTTAGCACAAACAAAGAGGTATATCCACGCCTAGTGCAGAGGGAAATTTTTTCCATCATCCCCATGAGAGTTCCTCTTCTAGTCATGAAAGTCGTGAAGTTATTGCAAAAGGAATAGAGAGTAATGAAGGCTGTGTGGGTGATGGAGATGATAGCGACCCCCCTCGACATCAATTGGAGATAACACATACAATCAAACCTGTTCCTAGGAGGAAAATGAACACAAGTGAAAAAGACACTTAAGGCCTTGGGGAATTGGAAGAAAATATAGCAGAGATGGAAGTGGATAATGCACATGAAGTGCCTTCCCGAGCAGTAATGCAAATAGTTGAAAGTAAACTTATTCCAGAGGAGTTAGCCCGTGATGAGACAACTATTTTTGAGCAAGAGTCGGTGACATTACACCATGATAAGTACGCTAAAGAGGTTGGGTAGTTTCATATTGAGAGAGTCAATATGAAGGATAAGAAGTTCACAAGAACATGGAGTTTTGGGATCAATGTTTAAGGTTGCAGACCTTCACGGGTCCTTAAATTCCATCATACCAAAGGTGATGTGTTTCCTCACTCGATAACTGAACAAGAGTTAGAAGATTCCAAGTTAAAAATAATAATAAGTGAGGTTGAAGTTTCTCTATGTTCTGGGCCATTGTTTGTGGAGCCTTTATCCATCATGACCCTAGATGAATTCTCTGAAGAAGCAACCAGATAAAACTCCAAGGTCAAGAAAGATGCTAAATTATTGACGGGGATAAAAAAATATGTGGCTGAAAACATAAACAAAAGACTTAGCATAATTTTGAAATCTTGGGAGATTATTACGGATGTAGGTGTCATGACGGGCAAGATTCATTTCCTTAGGGAATCCTTGCAGAAGTACTTACAAAATGATAAGCATTTTTACAAAAATGTGGTGAGCACTTTTTTTGTGAGAGTATTGAATGTAGATGACCTTACGAGGAAAAGGGAAGTCTTTCTTTCCAAGAACACATTAAAGCAAATACAATATAAATGGATCGGGAGGATAAATATCCTCTGACATTTGATAACCACTTCTGATATTCTTGAAGAAAGGAAAAGTACATTGTTTTTAGATGATGTTGATATAGTGAAGGAACTGGAGGACCTATTCCTAATAAGGGACTCAACACTATTGACCAAAGATCAAATGGAAGCATAATTAAGCATTCTTAGAGTAACGAGGGAAACTGAGTTTGAAAACCTCACAAAATTCCCGGAGGATGAAATTAGACGTTGGTTGGTCAATTTTGCAAATGAAATTGAAGCAAAAAGACACACCAAGTTGAAACCAATTCAGGACAAATTATTCATGCTTAGGGTGAAACAAGACATAACCATATCACTGTTATGGTATTATATTGAAGAATGGCTCAAGGGTGCGTTAAAATCAATAACCACCCGTTCATGATCTTCAAGATTCAATAAATGGTTATGTCAATTAGGGATGATATGAGAATTTCCTATTTAATAGAATCTCAACAAGCAAGAGGACAACTTACATTCACTATTCTCTACTTCCAATTTTGTGAGCATAGGTTTTTGAAGCATTTCCATTTGCATTTGTTCTTTCTTAGTATATAATCGTCCATCCTTGTCATCCAATCTTGTCTATGAGGCCGATTCTTAATTGTCTCTTTTTGTCTTCTGGGTTGCCTCTGCTTATTATTTGGTTCACAAGAGCCCCATCCCAATTTGAAAGGACAAATGAATTTCAATACTTTCTCGTTTAAGTATCACAGATATTATGTAGTGTTGGTTTTGCGCACATTATATTTCATCTTGGACAATGAATGTAGTATTTATTATTTTATCAAAACTCCACAATGAGCTATTTTGGAGCTCGTGAATTTTGTGATTTCTGACTTTTATTAAACCGTGAAGTATCGAGTATGTGTCTCCTTTACATCGTTATTATACGAACGATCTAAAATCATTTAAATTTCTCTGGAAAGGACCATGTATGTTGCTCAATATTTTGTGTGTCTTGCTTCAAATGCTCGCCTTCTACTTGTTATAGTATAGGAAATGGTTATGGTAGAATGAACAAACTCTTTCCATTGTTAAATAGTAGTTATAATGTTTTACCTCTATTTATCCTAATATTTGGTTCACTCTTAGGCTTTAATGTTTGATAAATGAAAAAAATTCTTATCTAGAATTACAATATAAGTTGTCATTCAAGTGAAAAAAATAGGAGCACCACCTCTATAAAAACATAGAGGGTATATTGATTTCCATCTGAATATCCTACGAGGTTGGTCCTCTTAACCTTGGAACAGGTTTAGAGGATGTCTTGAAATTTTAATTGTATGGTTTGAAAAAAATCATGAGAACTCCATTATGCTATCTTTCCAAGAGTATTTGGTTATTCTAGCCTTCCTACAAATGCAATCTTTGTATCTCGATTGAAATTTTTTCAACATTTCACCTTCATGGCATTTTTACATTCTACAAGACCAGAGTGGATGAGAATTTAGAGATTTATGCAACATAGCATATATAATCCATTGTCATGTGCTTTGAGATCAACAATGCTATTTTAAATTTGCAAATATCTACAGTGCACCACATGCACCACGATGATGTTTTCGTATGTGTGCATACTATAACAAAGACATTCGACAAAATTAGAAAATTGTGATCAGTGGAGATTTGAACATTGACATGCCGGGAAATAGCAATAGTAAAAAACTCCTCTCATTCATGCAAAGCCATAAATTTACCTTACATAAAACATAAGCAACAAACAACAACGACTATATGATATATCATTTCTAGACAAGTCTCCCTAGCAATTGTATTACCTTTCATTTATTTGATGCCCACTGGACTATTAATCATGCAATAGTTCTTTCAATTCCTTTTAGCCTATTCTAAAGAAGAAAAAAAATCAAAACAAAAAAGGTCCTATTTTTTTCTTAGTGTATTGAGAATTTAGATAAAGAAAAAACTCATGTGTAGTACCACTACATCAACAAACTTGCTTTTCTATTACTATGTACATAAATTTTCATTGTTTTAATCATGCACAATGCCAATTGATCCTTTCCCCAAAGACAAAAAGCACAAAAGAACATCTAATTTCAAAGGGTCTACATGAAAAAATTCCCTTCCACCTTGATAACTATTTAGTTCAATTCAAAAACTCCATATTTTATAGCTCAATTACTTGTAAATATTTTATTTGCTAACATAAAATTTCTTTGTGCAATCCTTTCATTCTTATATTTTTTACTAAATCCTCCTTCAATTCAATGTTAACATACGCTATCCACATGTTTTGTTATTAGTTACAAAAGGTCAAAAGACACAGATTCAACATTTCAATAAACATTGGAATGTTTCCAATTAACATCAAAGACCAATTATAGATGTTGTGTTTCCATGTAATATTTGGATCAATGTCAATAGGAAAAAAGTCTTTATCTCTAATACAAACAAGCAACATTTTTGTGAAAAAAAAAACATTTATGAAAAAAATGACAATGGATGCAAAAGGATCACCAAAACAATTAGACGGGTTCAATGGCAACCGGGTGACAATATGCACTATGTTTTTTGAATATAGTTTCATTTTGAGTTTCTCATCCTTTTCATAATAGTACAAGCTGAACTTTGCACTCGTTCAAATCATCAAATAGTTTTTCTAGTTTTCGTTTAATCAATCGTCTTTGTACACAATCATTGTGTCCCGCATTGTCTTTCTAAACAATTTAACAATAGTCTTTTTGTCCTTAACAACAATTGCAACAACTGATGAGTTCTTTATTACCGTATACCATTCATAATGTCTAGTTCGAGCAAACAAGAAATTGCATTTATTGCAAGAATAACACATGAACAATAGAGGTAATATTTCACCATTCGTTTGACGATAGTTTTCCGTCTCTCTTCTAAACAATTGTTATAACTTGTACCAAACATAATTGAATTTATTGTATCCATATCAAAATGAAAATCACCTTTTAATTAATTAAAAATAATAATTCAACTTCTAGTGCTATTTGGTTTTCTAGCATGCCTAGCAATCTTTCCTCAAAAGAAGAAAAGTAATAAAATCCACTATTGAAAAAACAAAAAAA
>SNQJ01S0001284.1:46979-77884 GCA_010110895.2 Picea sitchensis
TAAAGTACATGTCTGATAGTTTCTACTAGGCTTGATAAACCACATTTTCAGTTTTCCTTCATAGATACAATTGAATCGATCTTATAATGAATATTTCACTAAAGTACAAAAACAATTAACATCAAAAGTTTCACTAATGTTTTCATTCAATAATGTAGTTGTAAATAGTCCAAAAGTAACTACTATCCTCTGTATTGGCCAATCAACCTTTATCCACATGTTAAATGATGTAGTTGCAAAACAAAGACTACCGAATCTCATTGCTAGCATGGTTCATGTAAGAATCTTACAGTAATAGTTTAAATTTCTCTTTAGTCCATTTGAAACAAAATCATCTTTTTCATTCATCATTAAACCCATAATTAACTAATAGATGTCACTTTTACACATAGGTTGAAGATGTACTAACTGTAAAAAAAAAAAGTATTCTTGTCACCTTTCGAACCTTTCTATAGTGATCGCAAAGAATTTCTCCCAAGATATTTTTTGTTGTTAGACAATTTAGCATGTTGTGCTCATTGATACACAAAAAATCCATATTTCTATGACCATATCTTGGAATGCACAATAGACAATGGATACACAAAGATGACTTGTATGCTGCACAACTTGTAACTCCAACAAAATGTTTCCAAAGCTAATAGAAACATCTATCCAAGAATACCAAAATGATATTAGCCAAACATTGTCTCTACCATGACAATTTCATCTGCAAGGATCTTTTACACTATCGGTTAACAATGTCATCTTTAGATACAATAACCGATAAGCTCTTGTGCCTCCTATATTATTTGACTCAATCCTTACTATTATTTCTAAATAGCTTCATTAAATAGACGAGATCTCCAACTGTATTCCTTTTCCACCCTATTTACAATAACATTGCAGTTATTTCCTTAACTACTTGTACTTGATTTTGGTTGCAATACTTTATTCTCTTAAAAAATTGAGGTGCTTTATATTTGTTATAGAAGAAATGTTCAATTGTCTTTCTGTATATATGCATAATGTTCTTATCCACATTAAATTGCCCGTAATACAACATGTATATACTATAGTTTTGTATATACTTTTAAAATAGTCCATAATACAACATGTATAATATAGTCCATAATATATCTTAAGACAACTACACAACAAAAGGCCACAAAATGCAATATTCTTCTTCTTGTTTATTTTATTTTTCCCTTTTAAAGAACATTAGGATTTGGATATAACATTTGTGTTTTGATCATTTTGTTTCTTCAAAGTATTTAAATAATTTTCTCTAGCACATAGTAAATATGAATCACAACTGAGCTATATCAATTAATGATTTGAATGGAAAACATGGTAAATCTAAACAACAAATGAGTTGTACAAATTAATTCCTTCTAAGTTCTTCATTACTGATTAATGACTTGAATGGAAAACATGGTAAATCTAAACAACACATGAGTTGTACAAATTAATTCCTTCTAAGTTCTTCATTACTGCGAAACATGTGATATCTCCATACTTGTATTTTGCATCACATTCAATCTAGGTTTTTCTCATTAGTTAATAATCCGACATTTAATTTTTCAATATTTATTTATGAAGTCAAATCTTGCTAGCAACTACTTGCTTAATATTTCTTTAGTATGCTTGTTTGTAGGTAATTTTTTTTCTTATTAGTTAATAATCTTATGCATATCAACTATTGCAAGTCATTAGGCTTAATATCTCTTTAGTATGCTTGTTTGTAGGTAATTTGTTTCTCATTAGTTAATAACCTAATGCATATAAACTATTGCAAGTCATTACGCTTCACATGTTTCTTGTCCAATTTTTTTTCTTATGGATATTAATGCTTTAGAGATTTGCGATTTTTAAGTTTAACTAACACTATAAAGTCTTTGTTCTATAGTACATTTTGTACATATTTTTCTATTGGCTATAAGTGCACAATCATTGCTTTTCTATAACTATTACATAAAAAAAAATATTTAGATAATATAGAATTAAATTTTCATACAAAACATGAATCAATGTTTAATTGTACTTAATCTATCACAATATCTTAATTTTTGACACAAAACAATTGCAAATTCTAGAAAACTAAATATATACATTACCATTCAAATACCAACAATATATTATTGTGATTATATGACATGTACTTGCTCCATATCTATTTATTAAGTCAAAACTTCCTCACATGTTTAGTATCTCTTTATTATGCTTATGTGAAGTTGTTCTTACGATGGCGAGTCCTATATACTTTGTTGCTATTTCTTTATTGGGTAGAAAGTATCAAGTTTATATGATCAAGTATAATTCCTATTGTTATTTAAGGTTTTGGTAGCATATTGCCATTCCTTGTCCATAAAAATCATGCATCTAAATATTTTCATTAACGTGAGTATCATCCTAATTGATTAGACCACGTCTGGTTTTTTGAATTTTCATTTGTTTATTTAATGTTTTGTAGCCATCTTTCAATTTTGAGTTTGGTTATTTGTATTTTAGTCAAGCACTATTGGCCTCATTTTTTCATTCATTTTCCCTCCAACACACTAGCTCAATAGCTTTCTTAGAAATGAGTGCTCAATAAGGTCAACCTTGTCATACTTTCTGCAAACTAAATTATTTGCTTGGAGTTTAGATTTATACTATAAATTCTAAGTTATGAAGTAATACTCGTATATTTTTTTTGTTCCCTTGAATGCAATCTTTTTTTAGTGTTTGTGTTGTAATAAGAGAGAAAAACATTCTACGCCTCAAAATTTGTCTACCCACGTGGAAATTACAGTTAACAAATAGTTTTTTTAAAACCTAAAACCTATTATATCTACTGGGTTCGATAAATGATATATCAATTGGTTTGGGATCCCCATATAATAATTCCTAGTTCTATTAAACTCTGTTAACATAAGGATTTTGGGGAGGGTTGATATAATTCACTGACAAAAGTGGCCGGCTCGATGGCGAGACTTTTCTTCCATGCCTTCTCTAACATAAATAAAGTTCCCCTCCCTGAATGCATAGAGGTGATTACTCACTTATTCACTTAATTCCATGTAGTTAGTTACTTTCAAGATTCTTAGTCCTACTTATTCTATAAAAATGAGGAAACCATAGATTTCGTTGCTTTCCCACTATACAAAAACTAGTAAGAGTGGTTACAAGCTATACCTTGACCATTAGATTATATAAAGTATCTTTGTTGGATAGTTTTCACCATTGTTTACTCTCTTATAGTGGCATCAAACCTTAATATGGCTTGGGTGAGTTCTTTGTTAAGACTATTGCCTTCATATGCATGTTAAGTTTTTTTTTAGTTTAATATACTCTCATTCAACTAGACAATAAGTGATGTAGATAATCTGAGCTGTATAACATAATTATTTTGTCTATTACCATGTATCCGAAGTATCAATAAAGCACTTAATAATATTTTTCGATTTGAAGCCTAAGACATTTGTGTTCTTGGTTAGGCCTTGTTGCATATTTTTTTTTTGGTATGGTGTCTCTCAAACTCAAGATCTCCTTTTTATTTAGAGTAGGAAGGCTTGTTCAAGGTTAAGAATTTGGGTAAAGTCCTTAATGAAATGAAATGGTTGTTCTATAAATATTCACAATTTCACAATATTAAAAGTTAAAACATATGTACATTGCACATAAACCGCTCATTATAGAATAATACCGCAACAAAATGCACCAAAAAAAATAGAGTAAAAAATATAAAACCCCAATTCTTCATCTTAGTGCTATAAAGTTGTCAATATGTGCTATTATTCATTATTTAATAACTAAAGTCTTTATTTTCATATTTATCTTGCCTTGTTTCACTTGACTCATATCTTTCCAAGTGTAATGTCCCTCCTTATGGTTGTTATAAATCTATGCTTGCTACTGCAATATGCTAGTGAGTTTCTGGCTCAGGACTTTTGTCAAACACTTGTCAAACAATCCCAAATATCAATATAAATCCCTCTTATTACTACTGAAGTGTTTCTTTGTGCTCTTATGGTTCATGAATTATGTCAAACAATTCATCCTCATGATCTGAATTTTAGGGGGTATATGGTCAAAATTCAGATGCAAAAGTCATAAAGCTATAAAGCTAATAGATTGCCCACGTGGATCAAGGATATGCCCACCTCCTCATTAATTAATTGGGATAACATGTTGCCCATATGGGTCAAAGAGAGTCCCACCTCTCTATTATTGTATTGGGTTTTATTTTCCACTACTTAGCTAGTTGGGTAGTTAGATCTATTATTATAATAATAGAGACTCATTTAATGAGCTCTTTCCATTATTATATCGGGTTTTATTTTCCACTACTTAGTTACTTGGGTAGTTAGATCTATTATTATAATAATATAGACTCATTTAATGAGCTCTTGTTGACTTTGTCCAATGAACCATTTTGTAATGCTATATAAAGGCCTAACAAGCCTTCTCATAATACCAAGTTACTCATTTTGGCTTCTCTATATATATTCACAATTTCACAACATTAAAAGCTAAAACATATGTACATTGCACATAAACCACTCATTATAGAATAATACCGCAACAAAATGCACCAAAAAAAATAGAGTAAAAAATATAAAACCCCAATTCTTCATTTTAGTGCTCTAAAGTTTTCAATATGTGCTATTATTCATTATCTAATAACTAAAGTCTTTATTTTCATATTTATCTTGCCTTGTTTCACTTGACTCATATCTTTCTGAGTGTAATGTCCCTCCTTATGGTTGTTATAAATCTATGCTTGCTACTGCAATATCCTAGTGGGTTTTTGGCTCAGTAATTTTGTCAAACACTTGACAAACAAGCCCAAATACCAATATAAATCACTCTTATTGCTACTGTAGTGTTTCTTAGTGCTCTTCTAGTTCATGAATTATGTCAAACAATTCAGCCTCATGCCCAAGACCCATTGTAAATTCCCCTCTTGCTGACTGCTATAGTATTATAGGTGTATTTCTGGTTCAATGTTTTTGTCAAACACTTTGGTAGCATGCCCTCATGCCTTTGTAATTACCCTCTCTTTGTTGTTGTTGTGTTTTCTAGTGTATTGATGGTTATGGACTTATGTCAAACACTTTGCTGACGTGGTAAAAGACCCTTTTTTTGCTGCTCTTTATGTTTCTATTTGCTAATTTATTTTTATGTGGTTTTGCAATGTATAAAGGAGGATTTCTTGCCAAGGAAATATGCATAACACATGCAAACTATAACAACCAAAGTATTAATTAACTAGTGTCAAAGAAACTATTACAATAGAAAAACAATATACCCAAACTGCCCATCTTATTATTAATTCCAATCTGAAGCTTTACACAACAAATTACTCACAAGTTTGGTACTGAATATACTTGCCATTGATGGCATTATTCGTTGGGTTATAAAACAAGAGATTGAGACTTAAAAACTTGTTGTAGCTACCTCCAAACCATACAATTTGCTGTCAATATTGAATGCATCTCCCTCCTACACATCCACAACAGTAAACTTGACCCCAATGGAGGAGGATACGACCTCCTTTATGAATATTCGACTCACCAGCAAGGAAACAACCCCCTCTTCATAAGATCCCCCCCCCACATCAATGGAACTCGACCCAGATATAGATAAATCGGCCTAGGCAAGGAAATACAACCTCCTTAAACATAAAATTGGCCTCCCTAAGGTAATGGTGGTCCCTGAGGAAGAATACAACCTTCCTAGGAAAGAACACAACCGCTACTATTGCATTGTAAGCTCCAGAAATATAATTCATCTTCCTCCAACAAAATTATGCTCCCTACAAACCTTGGACGACTGTCAAATATGAATAAATCTCCTCAACAATGAAGGGAAGTGGAAGATCTGAATGATCTCCCCTCCTAATAGCCAGGTTGAAATCTTTCACCATCGAAACTTGATTAGCTAGGGTGGAATCTCTCACCACCGAAACCAATCCAAACAAGGGTTTCACCCAAAGGCTCCAAGAGCTCTCCAAATATCATAAATAATCATCAAGATAATGAGAAAATGAGCTCTCATCTTCCGTTTATCTCCCCTTTCACCTTTTTGTTGACCCTTTTACCTTTTTACTGACCCCTTTACCTTTTTACCCTCAAGTGAATTTTTAATTTATCTTTAGCAAAATCACTTTATTAATTTATTAACCCTTTTACTCCAAAAATTGATTTATTTGATTTTAAAGCATTTTTGGGCTCTGGAAGTCACTTTTCATCCTCTCCAACATTTAAAGCTCTTCATTCCAGTTCCAACGAGCTATTACACCAAGGTACCCCTCATAGATAATTTATTAAAATGAAAACCTTAGTGAAATCTATTAAATTATGCTCAATAATAATCCCAAATTATGAGAACGATCAAAATGCAACGAAATCAAAATTTGACTGCGCGAGAATGGTCCCGATGATAAAATATGGCAAGAAGACCTCTGAAAGAATCATATAACTCCTCCAAACCACCCGATCTCACTGTTAACCTCAAATTATCCCTCTGATTAGGTTGACATAAACCCATAAGGTCTTCACCAACTGCAGAGTAAGGGGATCCAAAAATGGGGACATTATAGTCTTCCATTCCCAAAGATTGCTTGTCCTCAAGCAATGCCATCACAACCCTACGATCAATAAGCTAAATGAAACTGAACTGACAATGATTCCCAGGATCCCAAACCAACCTCGAATATGCGAAGCATCCTCTGCTCAAAGAAATCCTATAAGGTAATAACACAAGAGGCCACATGAATACTACTGATAAGTAGATAAATCATACCCTATAGAAATTCAATCAACCCTTCAAAGAATGGCTCTTCTAAGGAACCAACCCAAAGCACAATATGAGAAAAATCTTGAAAGTAATAACCAACTCTCCCCTCTTTATCAATAACTGAACTGCCAAACCATGTAATCCCAGGGCCCTAACCGAATCTCAGAAAGAAACCACCATGTTGACATTGCCCCACTCTGATCATAATTGTATTCCCATAGTGCCCAAACTGCATCCTCCCCTCCTGGAACCCCAAGCTGAAATACTTGTAAGGGATAAATCCACTACCACAATTCATATCCTGCGATGACATCCAAGTGAAGTCAAAGTCTACAAATCTGCTGTTGGACTTGATTCTGGATATCGAAAAATAAATTTTGACCCGCCCTATAGAATAAGTGTCATCATCTCCTCTCATGACATTCCAAAAATGAAACGGAACAATCACTGTCACAACTCTGCCAACCAATATTAAAATTTGAGGTGATCTATAAATCATATGACTTCTTGTATCCCATAGCCAAGTTATAATTCCACCATCCCCAATACCTACTGACTCCCTCTATGCCACACTGATAACCAAGGAAATCCAAATAAACCAAGTTTTTGATCCCTTGTTTTGTAGGCAACCATTTGGTGGAAAGAAGGTACTAGGATTCAACTATGTGCCTGCTAATTTATCCAGCTCCTTCTCAAATGTACTGAGAAATGTGGTGTCACGACCACTATCAATGTAATAAGCCAACCCATCACTAGTAAATTTGTGTCACTTTGCGACGACCATTTTGACGCTCTTGCGACGTTATGTCATGGAGAGTGCGACGAATCTTGAACCCCTCAAACGTCGCATCATATCTCATCGAACGTGCGACAAACTTGGACTAACGTTGCAAGAGAGATTACCTACAAAGGTCATCACAAGAGAGACGACCTACGAACATTTTCACAAGAGAGATGACCTACGTACTTGTCACAAGAGAGATGATTTAGGACAATCGTCACAAGAACGACAACCGAGGAAGATCGTCGCAAGAGAGACGACCTAGGATAATCATCAGAAGAGAGACGACCTAGGACAATCATCTCAAGAACAACAATAGAGAAATATCGTCGCAAGAGAGATGACCTAGGACAATCGTCGCAAGAGAGACGACCTAGGACAATCATCTCAAGAACGACAACTCGTTGCAGGAACAACAACTGAGGAAGATTGTCGTAAGAGAGACAACCGAGGACAATCGTCGCAAGAATGACAACTTAGGAAGAGCTTCACAAGAGAAACGACACACACACACACATATATTGTTTGGAAGGTTAAAAAAGGCACAAAGCAGTTAAATTTTGAGAAGAAATAAATTAGAGCAGGCATTAGTAACTTTGATCACGATCCATCAGAATCGATGACCATGAAGCATTTCAGAATTTGAAGTTGTGCGGGGGATAATTCTGAAGGGTGGTCTCGAAATCCAAACCGCGGTTTCCATTGAGGACTACGTGTCAGCGTTGGGTTGATTACGGAATGACAAGCGGGTTGTTGCAAAACCGCCAATCCACATCTCCACAAAACAAAGATGAATAAAGATTGAATATCATTCTGAAAGGGGAGAGTTGCGAAATAAGTTTCAATTCAACTTGGCATTTTCATGCTAACTTATTTTCTGGATGTTTCATATCGTAAAATTTTGAGACGAATGTGAGATATATGGAAACATGTGATAAAAAAATCATAAATTGGTTTGCTATACTTTCTGAGATATTCCCTAACTTCCATAGGGAATATCTCATAAAGTATAGAAAACCAATTTTTGAAAGTTTTATCACATGTTTCCATATATGTCACCTTCGTCTCAAAATTTTACAATATGAAACATCCCAGAAAATAAGTTATCTTTAAAATGCTAAGCTGAATTGAAACTTATTTCACAACTCTCCCCTTTCAGAATGATATTCAACCTTTTTTATCTTTTGAAGAAGAATTATTATCCTTCTTTTATACTTATTTTTTCTCTAAAAGTAATAAAACAATAAGGCCTCTTGTTAGAATTAGTTCTTAGAGAACTGAACACTGTGAATTACTTTTACCTATTATCTTGGGAGGCTATCCTCTGGAAAGAATCTTTGCAATTTCATTTTATTGGGGAAATTTCCACCACACCTTTTCTTCCTCGAAGGAGAGGAGTTGTCGAAGCCATTGTGTCTACATCAGAGCATACATTAGTACACACGGTTGACAACCTAGTGGATCTAGCCTTACAATAAATTAATCATCCCTTTGGATTGATTCCTAATACCCTTGCAATAACTCCTCCCGCAAGCAATCATTCTAAGAATCGAGGGTTTTCATAACCCAAAGAAGAAGAATTAGATACATAGTCAAAATCCTTAGACCAAGAACCAAAGCACATGGAACATAATAACGAAAATAATAACCAACTGTGGTTGGATAGGTATGCCTTGGAATAACTCGGTCTGTTACACCACTTACCCAAACATCCAGAGAAATTACCTTTGAAATATGACCTAGAAACATCTTGATCCCCCAAAGATCATATTAAGAAGTTTATTATTGTTATTAGGTTAATGAATGTACAACATGAGGATGTGGTATGTTGAAATTTTCCTTATACTTTTGAAAACTCAGCCTCCACTTGGTATTTCAAACTACTTGTTAGATCTATAATAAATTGGACCAAGTTTCAAAAGTATTTTCTAGATAAGTTTGGAGAGGAAACCACTATTGGGGCATTAATGGTCGAGTTATTTGCTCCTACCATGGGGCCCAAAGAAAAGGTCAAGGATTTTATGTTGAGCACACACTTATACTTGGNATCAATATAAGATAATTTTTTTTTTACTTTTTAAAACATTCATCAACCATATGAAAGCAATCACATATGAGATATATTAACTATAGAACATGGAACACATGATTTATGTGGAAACCCTTTCCATATAAAACCACAAAAATCATGTTTATAATTCTTTGTAGGCACCAACCTAATGTTACAAATATTTATAGGCACCAACATACTGGAGAAACCAATCCCCACTAGTATAAACCCTATTAGGCACCAACCTACTCTTACAGATCTTCGTAGACACCAGTCCCAAAGCACCAACTTATTAAGAGAGACCAATATCTTTGTTTAAGTACCACCAACGCTCAAGTAACAATTTATTCTTTAGTACATATAACTTCTTCAAAATATGATAACATTCAAACTACCTTCACTGAGTCTACTTTCTACTTATACGTTCACTAGGTCTAACCAAAATTTGAATTTCCAAATGAAATTTATGGTAACTTTTAAAAGCTTGTTATTTTTGGCCTCTCCCTAAGAAAGAACTTGTACAACATGGCACATATCCAATTTTTGAAATGGTATTCTAAATTTTTTAGTTGAGGTACTTCGGTATGTCTCCTCAGATCCTTGAAAGTTTCATAGTCTGAAAAGTTCCAGAAAATATTTTAGAAATAAAATGCCAAGTTGACCTATTTGAAACTAATTTCAGGACCATTTAGAAACCATAAATTCCATAGGGTATATCTTAGAAGGTATAGCGAACTAAATTCTGAAATTTTTATTTAAGGTACTTTTGTATGTCTCCTGAGATCCATGGAAATTTAATAGTCTTAAAAGTCCCAGAAAAGAAATTATATCGAAAATTCCAATTTGACCCGTTTGAAACTGATTTTAGGACTACTAATAAACCCTAACTTCCACAAGGCATATCTCATGAATTATAGTGAACCAACATGTACCCAAAGATTTTTCCTCCATCTCCTCAAAATTTCATGGTATGAAACATCCCAGAAAATAAGTTATAGTGAAAATGCCAAACTGACCCATTTGAAACTGATTTTAGGAGTATTAAGGAACCCTAACTTCCATAGGGTATATCTCAAAAAGTATACCGAACCAATGTCTGAAATTTTGACCACATATATCCAAAGATCAAAATAAGTTGGAACCTTTGGGAAGGCCTTTGTTGAAACATACAAAAGATAAGTGGAAGAATCCATTTTTAGTGAGTCCTGACACCTTAAATGTTAAAAGATAGCCACATTAAGTGGAAATCATAACTAGGAGTGAACCCTATGCAATACAGTAAGAGAATACTCTGGAATTGTATGTTGCGACTTCATTTTTTTTCATTCTATATTTATATTATTTTTCCTTGTCATGGTTACGATATGTTTCAGTCACAAAAGATATACAAAGTTACAAACACAAATGCATGCAAACCTTAGTGAAGATGTAGGGCAATTAAAGTGGAAAAGAATTTCCAAAAAACGTGACATATTGACATAAAAGCATTAAGCATTTGGATGCAATGTGCATTGCATTGAAAAGTAATAGAATTTATCCTTCAATTCTGTTATCACTCCGTAATTTCTTTAGGATGTGAAAATAAACCTAAAGGTAACCACAAACACACTTTAGAAACTGGAATCTAACCCTTCCAGTCTTAGAGTGGGTTGTCTCCCAAATCAGTCACTGAAAGGACTGATTTTATTTTTGTTTCTTGAGGTTAGGTCCTTGGATTGTGAATAATTTTTTGGATGGGATTCAATGTTTAAGCCTGTGAGAAATCCATTGGACATGGAGACAAAAGGTTGAAGCTTATGAATATGTGGGTAATCTGTCAATTAATGGGAAAAGGATTTAGAGGCAAGATAGACACTAACTGTGTGTTGGTTTAATTTAAATGTCGTTGTATCATAAAGGATGGAAGCAAAACATAAATCAACACTTTAAGAAATCAGATTTTGAAATTTCTTAAATTGTTTTAGCAGAAGAAAACACCATTGATATTCTAAACTATGTGACAGAGCATCAACATAATGAATTCTGAAACAATATTTTAATTGAATATCATTCAGATATGGAAACATAGCAACAAATTGAAAGAAGAACATACATTGAAGTGAACTTGCTACACAGTCACTGGCACATGAATCTCTGAAGCAAGACTGGATTCCATAAGCCTTGGATCACCCAACTTTATTAATTCTTCAGGAAAATATTACAGTACAAAGACTCTTAGAATACTCAATTCATCAAACTTTCTCCCACCCTTTGTACATTACGTGTTACACTATTTATAAAAAAGTAGCAGTTTAGAAAATCAGGATCCTTGAGATATTTCAACAGCTTTATCCTTATCTTTTCCCCTTTGACATTGGTAGTGTCTTAATCTGATTGGATGATGTCTGGACCCATACTCTGTTGACAGTTGGATGGTCATTTACTAGGACCTGGAAATATACATTTAGTTTTACCCAATCTTATTATTTCCTTCCACTGTAATTCAAATGGAATATCATAATTCATCATTTATTTTATTAAAATTTCCAAATCGATGCAAGAGGCATACAAAATGACAAGCAAGCCTAATTTTATTATCTTAAATTTATTCAAAATTTCAAAATCTATGGCTAACATTTCTACCATAGTTGACCCCTTTAAAACTTCATCTAATTCTTCAAACCTAGAATGATCCATCCTCACTTGTGTCAAGAGTGCATTGTAGGCTTCCTGTTCATGTAACTTTCCCTTTCCATCCCAGAGTGATGGAAGACCTTTGATAAATAGTTCTTCAAACAAATCCTTAAAATCCTGAACACTCTTTTCCAATTGGGTTGCTTTATTCTGGACTGAATTCGAGAGGTTGTGCTTGGTTGTGATTTTGCTAGCCCATATTATCAAAGCAGTTCTATCTTTGACCCCAATTTTCTGCAAACTTGATGAGGGCATTGTATTAAGGACATTGATAGCGTTCTGGGCCCATTCTGCTGGCATTTTTGATAAAGTTTCATTAATAATTTTGCATCTTTGTTTAGCCAAAACTACAATGTTGTCCTCATCATTAACATAGTTTAGATATGTCCTGAGTTTTGTAACCTCACCTGATATGGAGTCCCAGATGATGTGCTTGGCTCATTGTAACAAACTTTTTCCTTTAAGCCTGGTGTTTAGCTTGTTCCCCTTTTCATGAAGGACTACATTTTCCTTTTTAAGCTATGATACACTTTCATCCCTTTTTTGTGCCTCTTGTTCAATTTTCTTGATATTCTCTTTCAATTCTTTTATTTCCCCATCCTTTAAGCTAACCCGAGACATTGCCTGGACAGTGTTAGTGCCTGATTTTCTTTCAGTAGCAAAGGGTGTAACATAGGGTACAACAGAAGAGCAATCTATGACTCTAGTTGCCATTTCTATTTTTTCTTTTGACCATTCTAATTTTTCCTTTTCTAGTTGCATAAATTTAGCCTGAAAATCTAGTGATTGCTTCTTGAAATATTCCTTTTCGTATTCCAATGCTACAAGTTCCACAGTCTGTGGATGCTCTGTAACAAACATTTTCAATTTTTTCTTGAGGCTCAGAATCACTTTGTCTTTCTCATCCAACAAGGCTTTCATTGCTTTGGGGTCATCAGCTTCAAGTTTATTTATTTGAATCCGCCATGCTTTACGTGCTACTTTTTCCTGCCTAAGATGACATTCAAGCTTGGTAGCTAGTAATGCTAATTTTGCATTTTTCAAATTGAAATTTAAATAATCTGAATATAGCAGGTCACTAGTCTGCATGTGGAATTGAACCTTATGTAGGGCACTAATATAATCATACTTTATTTTGATCTTAGAGACCTTATCTTCTTCTGCTATGGAAATGATGAATGTTTTCCTTTCTGTGTCTTTGACTGTGAATAATGAAGACTTGTGTTGGGAATATTTCTTTACCCCAGGCATTAGATTCATGATCTCACTTAGTGATTCCTTTCTTTTTTCTGCATACAATTTAGATAAATCTTCCTTTGAATGGTAGGATTCCTTTGAGGCCTTAGCAAAATAATATTTCTGGCTATGTAAGGCTCCTGAACTACCTTCACTTTCCAATTGATCATCTCTGGTTTCAATTACACTTGTGCCACTCTCCACCATGTCTAAACCTGTTTGTTCTTTAGGGCCTTTATTCTCCAAGACTACATACTACTATGTCTGGATGGTTTTCATTTTCTTTCTGGCAGTGTGTTCAGGCTCTATGTCCATTGCCTCTGAAAAAATCCTCTTACTCTGTGTACTAGATTTTGGAACCTTAATTACCGCCTTTGGAATACTCTTTTGTGTTTGTGCCTTTTGTACAGGGGCTTCAACATCCACACATTCTTCAAGATTTACAAAAATTTCCAGGCCTTCAATAGGCTCATGCTCATATGTAGCATTCTTGTTCATTTGCCTCCTTCTAGATATGATCCAATGAGGATCATATTTTTTACATGACATTTGTGCAAAAAACAAAGCTTTGAGCTTTGCCTCAACCTGTGCTAGACATGTTCTGGATGTTACAATGAATGGGACAATAACAAAAGGAAACTTTATATTGCTTGCTCTATGATATTTGATGAAATTTTAATTTTCAGTTTCAGAGATGATTTTCTGTCTTATGAACTCTAGAGAAAAAATTTAGGGGGTCAAAAAGATGGGCAACAAATAATGAAACTCAAGAAATCCATATACCCATATTACTATAGAATTTATGAAAAGGGTCCAGTCTCCTACTTTGTCTTCTGGATTCTGCAGGTGAATTCTTATTTCTTATATAACTCTTGGTAGTTTAACATTGAAAATCATTTGGTAGGCATTTGACATGACTTTATTGATAAGCGTTACTGAATTCATCTCGTTTCTTTCAATATATATTGATTTTGCTTCAGGTATCTCTGCATTGTTGCTAGTGAAAAAAATCTTCATCAGATATGTACATTATCTTAAGTGTCTAAGATAGTGGAAGTTCACTAGCTGTTTGTGGATGGTATCAACTAGGAACTCATCAAAATTAATGAAGACAATTTGACCTGACTTTGATTGGAAGAATTTGAGCAGGAAACCTAACATGACCTCAACTACGATTCTATCATTATTAAGACCTACAACTTGACTTAACAAAGAGTAGACACATT
The DNA here is from genome assembly GCA_010110895.2 of Picea sitchensis. Lineage (NCBI taxonomy): Eukaryota > Viridiplantae > Streptophyta > Pinopsida > Pinales > Pinaceae > Picea > Picea sitchensis. Next base: position 61,708 of record SNQJ01S0001284.1, read on the forward strand.
GAACCTCACTGACCATGATATCGATGCTTAAGGGTAAAGACAGAGTTTGTGGGAACCGATCAAGCTTGATAATCATTCTTAAAAACATAGTTTTAATCTCTGGTTGACACTCCCTATAGACTCTAATCATTTCTTCCTCATCAAAAGGTTCAAAATTATCAGAGAAAGACTTAGGAATTTTTGATGACTCCCTGACCGACACAACATCAATTTTACACAAGACTTTAGACCTCTTTTTATCAATTACAACTCTTTCTAACTCCGAGTATTGCTATGCACACCATCTTGTAAATTTGGGAAATTGAAAACACAATTCAATTGCATACAAAATGAGAGAATCTTGGACAGACTCCAAAAATGGCAAACCTTTCCCTCCAACGTCATCTGAGTTACTTCTTAATTGAGAAATAGGACAAATAATGAATTCAGGGTCACAAACATCATTATCTCTATCGATTAGGGCTTCTTCATTATTTTCTAGGCTTTGTTCATATACTTCGAGCACGATGGGATCCATGGCAGAAAGAAAAAATACTTGGCTGAGAATTATAAATTCGGTTGAAGGTGACAGTTGCAACAAATACAATATTAGTTCCCTCTTTGACAAAGATAAACAAAAAAAAAACTCACATCAAATTTATAATATTTAACTTTTCGGAGCGATGGGTCAATGGTTTCAATGTAAACCATTTTCTGCTCCGCAATCTTCCCCGTGCTGACACGTCTTTACCTTCAAAACCCATGGTTTCCATTTCAAAACCACTTTATGGAATTAACCTCCGTGCACTTTCCAAGCCCACAATGCACACCAGCCATTGATCTGTCTCGATCGCAATCGTAACCATTGATATTTGATTTCTTTCCATCGCCACTATTTTAGAACTCCTTCTGGCCAATTTAAACTATTCTGCCATATTTAACAACCCTCCAAATATGTTCCAAATCATTTTGAGCCTTTGCTAAAATTTAAAGTTGATTGTTCGGAACTTATTAGGAAAATGACTATATATATATATTATTACACCTCTTCCATACCACTTCTTGCTCCCATTTTAGATTTTCCCCATGTTCTCTAGTATAATTACTCCCCTTTTTTCACCCTTTGTATATGTTACAATAATATATTTCGGAAAAATGATAGTAAGAGATATTTCATTTAGAGGATAGGTTGGTTTTCAATTTGAAGTTTTGATTCCTTGTTTATCTGGCCAAGTCTTTGAATTTTTGCTAGCTAGTAATTGTTGTTCACAATAAATTTCTCAAATTTAATAAGCAATATATTTGATCTCATCTTGTGTTAGAAATGATTTGTTGGTTAATTAATATTGCTCCCATTGGGATTCAAGTGTTTCCAAATATATTCTTGTGTTCATGCCAATGTTAATGAAAACAATTGGGGTCACATCCAAGTCCATGAGATTTTGTAGAACCCAAGTGAATATGGAATGGAACCTTCTAAGGAATTGTTAGATAGATTCAATGATTCGAGTGCAGTGCAACTTCCAAGTGTTGGTGGAATGACACTGGTTAATAGTTTGGTAGAAATTCCTAGAGCTAATTCATTTTCAAGTTTCTCTTTCTCTAGAGGTAAGGGTGGAATAATTTCCTTTGGTGCTAAAGAAGTAATCTACAACAAAATAATAAATATTACAATAAATATCATAGGAGAGTAATAAATATCATAGGAGTGTATAGAGGTCATTGGTGTAACACACCCAACCCCTTATCCACTTTGAGGCTGGTGGGATGTTTGATTTTCATCTTCTTGGAACTTGGGATGAGTATTTAGGTTATTTGGTGCCTATGATTTGTAATTTCTACTCGGAAGTGGTATGTATATCTCATTCATTTCAAATACTCTATTGCATAATTATGGTTATGCTTATACTATGATATCCAGGGGATTACTTATACAAAACCACAAAAAACAAGTTGAAGTATTAGATTAGCTATGTGAATCATATGATATGATGAACTAAAGGGAATCATATATGCTACATACTTGGGTGTGGTTCATTAAATAGAATGACTGGCCCCATAGTGGCCCACAAATGATGGTAATGTAAAAATAAATAAATAAAAGGAACCTTAAGAAGTCATAAAAAGAAGAAAAAATACAAGACATACTTGATCTTTGATATTCTAATGTGTAGCATTGCATTGATACAACATATAGAGCATCTGCAAATGCGTGAAATGCATACTGTACTAAAAAAACCAGAATTGTATTTAGATTTTAGTAAAAACCAAAAAATAATTTTAAGACATGTCAATAAATCCTAATAGAAATTAAAACCGACAAGATTACAAATAGTAAACACTATTGATATTCATTTTTGTAAAATCCATATGAGAGGAGATTAAATAGTCACACACACACACACACACACACATTTTAGATGCGACGACTTGAATAAGATCCTTTTGGTTTCAAGAATAATTTATTGGAGCCGTCTGATCTTGGAGCAAATCTCTCTCAACATGAAGGAGCAACAACGAAGTCAACATTGACTATGTTGTTGCTCCGTTTGATGGAGAGAGGTTTGCTCCAAGAATAAACAACTCCAATAATTTTTTGTCTACTGAACAGAGCCAACCACGTAAAGGTGGAAGATCCTATGGCCCATCCCCCCCCCACACATCACTCTCAATTCCCTAATACCCAATCTATATTCTACTAAAAAAATGCATTAAAAATATTCAAAATTGATAAAAAGTGATTGTAAAGCTATAAATGAGGTTTATTATTCAAAGGCATACGTCATATAAAATAATTTTTTATAAATGAGATTTATCATTCAAAATATGTTACAAACATACTAGCTATATAATGTACATCTATATGTCTTATAAAATTATTATACATCATCAATTTCTTTTAGTCTTCTTTTGTGTTTTCCAGTTCTTAAGTAATTCATCCATGTCCATGTCTTCATTTACTGGGTGCTTTTCAACAACTGATGTTGCTTCAGTCCTTTCATGTCGAGCACACATGGTCTCGTACCCATGACATGGAGGCTGCTGTGAGGGGCCATCACCTACAAAAACAAAAAATATTAAATTTATATAGCCAATTTTTAAATATCATTGAAGTGGTTCATTAATATTAAAAAAAACCTCTACAATGTAATTATTTACCTGCTAGTCCACTAGTCAACACTGTTGGAATTGCTGCCCTATTCTCCTAATCATGTTCAAGTCGAGGAGGCTGCTGTGAGGGGCCATCACCTGCAAAAATAAAAAAAACTTAAATTTATATGGCCAATTTTTAAATATCATTGAAGTAGTTCATTAATATCTTTTTTTTGTTAATTGGTATGGACCTTCTTGGCATCGGGATTAACCTTTGGCTTGAGAAACCGTGACTCAGGGGCATCTAAGCCGTCAAAATCACCCAGGGATCGCACCCAGCCTGAGCCACACCAACCCTTAACATGGTTGGATTTTTTTTTTTGTCCCCGCAGGTTTCGAACCGATGACTTTTCAACACGAAGTGGCTTAACAACACACTCCATCACCGACTGTCCTACACCTCGGGGACAAGTAGTTCATTAATATTAAAAAACCCTCTGTAATGCAATTATTTACCTGCTGGTTCACTAGTCAACACCGTTGGAATGGCTTCCCTGTTATCCTGATCATATTCAGGTCGAGGAGGCTTAACTATGTCATTATCTGCCATTGAAATGAAAAAATTTATAAGGACAAAACTGTAAATGTATAAGTAATAAAAATTAGAAGTACAAAATTTATAAGTACAAAATTATTAAGTATAATTAATATACAACCATTTTACCATTGTGGGCCTCAGTCACATGAACATCTTGGGGTTGCACCCCACTGGGATGGGGCTGCTGGGGAGCACCATGATCTTCTGGCCGCCCTTCACTATCAACGCTTTGTTGTCCAATGCTAATGGTTTCATTGATAGTGCTACTCCCATGATTAAAACAAAGCAAGACATTAAAGTTATGGACAATATCAAACATTTACGTATTTTATAAGTAATGAAAGGTTAATGTAGACTAATTTTTATTTACCTTATCCCACAAAATGTTTCTTGGGGTCTGCCCCATGCTTTTCCTATGATCAATCATGGCTTTATAGCCATACTTGTAACCAAGTTGGAGGTCTTCCTCCGTGGTTTCAGTTATGAAGTCGTCGCCCTGCATTGCATAAGAGCATGCTTTTTTAATGTTTTTGGCTGCAATAAACTAAAAGTTGTAAGGCGATACAAATAATGTTCTTAATATGTTTGGGTACTTACGATTGGTGACTGTAACCTCTAGTAGCCGCCCTGGCCTAGCTTATGTTGGCCATGTTTGGAAATACTTGCTTTGGTTGCCTTCAAAGTGTTACGAAAGCTATCATCAACATTTTCAATTATGTTATATACCACACTTTTATTTAGATCTAAAGAAAATTAAAGGTATTGAAATCAAAATATTCTAATTTACCTTGGGGTACCGATTATTTTTTCTCTTTATTTTTTCAATATCTTTTCTTTTTTATTATCAATGATTGCCTTCCACTCCCTCTTTTGAATCAAGGGAGGACTCTCATAGCTAGGGTTGTCTTCCAAGCTTCGTCTATAAAAATCCAACGTATATTTTAAATATTCTCCTGCTGCAAAGGTGACCATTTTTTTTATTGAACGTGTCTACTCCAAAGAGGACTTCACGATAATCCATAAGTTCTTTTTTTAGGTTGGAATTCTGGAAATTCCACCTCATGCATAAGGTTGCCCCAAAAATCAACAAGGCCTTGCTCTCCAGGTGCCTATAAAAATGGTCGTTTCCTACACACAAAAATATATGATCATTAATTTAAAAATAAGAATATAGATGATTTGTGTATGAGATGGACAACATGAAACAGTTAAAATATGAAAAACTACCTGGGAGTCTTATTTGTTTTAATGGAAGTCCGTTATCGTCGACCAAAAATGTGCACGGAAGGGTCCTTGTGCTGGTCACACGTCTTGCTCCAGTAAATGAAACCATGTCAGCCACATCATCATCTTTATCTCTGTCACCATCTCTAGAGCCCGACCGTTGTGGGGATGCCTGACGGTGCGTTTCATGGCTCCTATCTAAATTAGGTGCAAAAGATGGAGAAGTAAACAATACTTTATCAGTTGTATGACAACCCGCGTCAGGACTCTATGGCATCTCTGCAGCGCCAATACTACCAACACCAGGTTGAACAAGCTCCAAAAATCTCTTTATAAAAAAGAAAATGTTTTTTTCGTGAGATAATGTAAAAGTTAAAAAACATAGTTTCATAATTGAACATATGAGTACATTAAAAAAAACACTTTAAATTATGGTTATTACCGTATATTTGTTAAGATGTGACAAAAGGAGATTGATCCTTTCTAGGACGTCAGGAGTTTGATCTGGATGGTCTAACAAGCTATCAAGTTCCTTGTTCACTTTAATGATCTTTATTTTTATTAATACCATCGGATAAGGGGATGAATACAACCCCTCCTCATTGGCAGAATCATGATCAACATGGCCTACCGACTACATATAATTTCAACATGAAAATCAATGTTATTTAAGTCATATAAACAAATGAAATAACTGATCACCACACAAATACAATTATATAAATAAATAATAAATTCATGTAAAATGAAAGTTGAATTTGATAATAAATTACATGTTCCGTGGCTGTCCCTTTTCCACGATCATCCTGCCACATTATAATATACTATAATTAGAACCCCCAAATAGTGAGTAGTCCATTCTCAACTTAGTTTCAATTTTTGAATTTTTTTTTCTATATTCAAAGTTCTAAACCCTTGCACACACCCCCCAAAAAGGAAATTAATCAATGTCTAGAAGGAGTTCCCAACTTGATGAAGTTAAAAGGGGTATCAATTGGTGGCAGATTTGACTCTTTCCAGCCATGAAATAAGGATAAAGTAAAAATTAGATGAGGAGCACCCCATGTAAAAGGGGTTATAATAATTTATTAGCACACATGCTTGAGGAATGCCCTATCTAAGGAGAGGACACATGACAACTAAACCATAAGAACATGGTTTAAAGTTCATCTTGGAAGGAACGCTCCACCATATAAGGAAATATATGGTGATTGTGTGGCATGATCAAGGATTATGTATGAAAACAAAGAGGATTTCTCCACTATCTCGAGGTTTGAATTCTTATTTTAAGGAAGGAATATGTTAGAAGAGCATGGTTTGAGGAAGCACTTTAAAGGAGAGCGACGTGTAGTAGCAAAGACTTTGTCAAACCCTACTTTGAGCATCTTTCCACCTTTATTGAGGAGTGCCCAACTTCCAGGGGGTTTTCTTGGAGTTAATTGTGGATCTTGAAGAAGTTTAATAATATTTTATTTTATTTTGATACATTGCACCTATACTCCTCTTTATTTCTATTTTACATATAATTTTTTATGTCCATGATTTTTTTCCTTAATCATTCCAATGACTAGGCAAGTTCCCTTGGTATTTGTCTTAATCCATAATTAAGGGACATCCTTGTAGAGGTATTCCTTTTTATTATGTGATCACGATCCCAAAAGGGGGAAATATGAATGTTCCTCTTCATTTGAGCCAACCCCTCTCCTCTTGAATCGTTCGACTCCCTTGTAGGCTTCAATATCCTCACAATTGTGAAATTAAGAAAGGTGCAAATCTATGTTTATCTCAATAAACATCGAGAGAATGACCATGTTAAAGATATAAGGGTAATCCCATCAACAAAATTTCTATGCACAAAGGATCTTGAATCCAAAGACACTGATATGACCTCCTCATCCTTAGGTTTCCTTGGCCTGCCCACTAATATGATTTCTCTCTACCACTATTGTATTTCTTCTCCCATAAGAAAATTAGGTTGGTGTGATCCATATTTATAAAATTTGGATCTCAATGCAAAAAAATCATGTTGGGAAGTGTTAGAACAACTTTATAATGTTAAATTTTTTAATTTCGGAACCTTTGTTTTTACCTTTTAAAATAAAATGAAAATCAACCAGAAACTTAGGAGAATTATTATTATTTTTAATTAAATAAATCCGTTTTCGTTATATATCGATAAGGCACTTTAAATATTATCTGTTGAGGAGTTTTTAGCTAAATGGATCAAACAAATCTAGTGTTTTCAGGATTATAAAGCTGCGTGAATTTTAAAATAAAGGTTCCGACAGTTACTTCAAGACTTCACACTTTGGGAGTTTCAAACCATCTAAAGAAAAAAAATCCCGAAGTTACAAAGCTTCGAAGTCCCGAAGAAAATTCTACTGCGAAAATATTCTAAGTAGATCCATGAATGATTCACAAGACACCTGTCATAAAACCTGATCCTGGGCTGACACGTGGCATTATTTTTTAGCATTTGTGACAGATCATTCACATGATTTTAGGTGACATATGTCACTCATATTTTCTTGACACATCATTAAAGATGATTTCATCACTGCCCCACCACTCCAGGAGATTCTCCTTCGAAAGGTAAATCAAAGGATAGATTTAGTATCGCCAAAGTACCAAAGTACCAAAGCATTTGATATAATAATGAATAAAAAATGCTTAAAAATATAATAAAACATTAAACAAGTTTAATTAATCAGAATTAACTATCAATTAATCACTCCGCGAATTCACACTTCGCGATATTTCCATTGTTCTTCATTCAAAACCCTCGAATGACGAACCACCAAAGTTTAATTTCATTTACAACTCCCTGAAGTTAAAGATTTGGATAAATACTACGATTGCCAGGTAATAAATTCCATAGATTTTTCTTAATAATTGCTTTGTCAGTAGATTAATGTGGAAATTAATAGACTTTAGTAGTTTTATGAATAAAGGTAATTTCAAACTTCAAACCATTCCACCATTTGCAATCAGATTTTTCACATCTAGTGTTGAGAGCTTACATGTTTTTTCTTCTCATAGGAGGGTTAACTTCATGGTGCCACACAAAGCAGGAAAGTCTATTGAGGATCCTAACCCAAACACTGATATTCTCTCAAACACTACTGCTCGAGTCACAGACACTATCAAAACTTGGAAACATGTGTATGATATCTTGGAGCATGAAATTCTTCTCTATCCTAATGATTCAGCTAAATAAGAGGATGAATCATTCTCAACTAAGCTTAGGATGGTGGCTCAGTTTGAATTACACAAGGTTGCTGCTCAACCGAGGATAATGCCTTATAACGACATGATAAGCTCGGACCTGGACCATATAGACATCCCATCCAAACGCATATTCAGTCACTAGAAGACCTCCGTTGGCTCCTTTCGACCAAAATATATACAAGTAATGTATAAATTATCCTCTGAATCTAAATATAATTATAATTCAACATTTATATTGGATTTCGAAAGTAGGGAATGCACTCAGTAAGGTAGAACCAACCATGATATAATCAAATCCTAGTGGGGTAATACAACCAAATTCAAAATCGATGCTCATGGCATATATTCCACAACATCTTTGGATGCTCACATTTTGTACATCGCCATGGTGCTCTGCCGATTATTCGGTAGAAAAAATCCTCCACATTTTATACTTGCTGAGGGTTATACTTTTAACTGGGCGAAAATGTTATACTTTTAACTAGGTTTCCATAATCAATAAAGTTGCTGAGGGTTATACTTTTAATTGGGCGAAAATGTTATCAGATAACCTAGCCAAGGAGGTTTCCTAGTATAACATGTTGAAATCTAGAGAACAACATGCTCCCTTTTATATGCCCACATACATCAGGGACACAATCTGTTTTATGACTCCTTTTCCACTCATGAACTAAAGTTGGACCCCGGCTAGTTCTGAGCCCATACATTTTTACCACTCAAAGCTATGGGAGGAAAATTCCAAAGATTTATTTTATGAAATTTGTCACAATGTAGTGATATCCATTCATGTGGCTATCTACAAACACCCTCCTCCAAGAATCTTAGAACAGATTATGGGAAATTTGGGCACAATTGCAGATTGGTATATTGAAGAAAATTTCTCCTACATCAGAGTATTCGGTTGCCTTGTTTCACCCCTTTCCATTCCCAAATTCTTACTTGATAGACTGGTGTGCAGAGAAGTGGCTTATCAAACAGTGGCAGGAGGAATTACCAAATATTTTAAAGCAACATAAAAAAATGTGTGGCCAACTTTTCCCATACAGGTTTGCATGTTCACATTATCTGATTTTGGTCATACAAAAGTTGAGGCTTCAACTTTGGAAGATGTCAAATTGGTTGATATCAAATACAAAAGGCATGATCCTCATAGGGTAGTTGAGAATCATTTAGCCTAGTTCAATATGAAAATATACACACATGAATATTCCCCCTACGACGATGTTTTCAGAGGAGTTAGATCTTATGATGAAGTGGAAAACATATTACAAAATCTACCTCCAGATCAACATGATGGCTTCCTCAACTTTCAGAAGCACAGAAGGAACAACTTGCCAAATATTTTGCAGGGAGAAGCAAAACCTATTTCATCCTCACAGGAAACAAGAACTACTGAGCCCCAACAAAGATTGACTAAGGAAAAAGTTACAAAAGTAGTGAAGAATACATATGGATTATCTAAAGAGGTGAAGGCATCAATAATAGGTAAGCACGATTAGAAGTTATTAGAACCCTTTGAATATTACATGAACCTTGGACATGATTTTCCCCTTTCATCACCAACTACTACTACTATTATCCAAAGTGTCACGAGTCCAGAAAAATTATCTGCACTCACTTCCCCCATTCCATCATTAACTCCTATAGAAAAAAGTTTTGAAGTTCCCAGTTCAGAGGTTATTCATATATATGACCTCACACCTATTATGTCTGCAGAGATGCCTCCATCAAGTTTCTTTTTCAATAATAAAAGAAACTCCATCATTATAACATAATCTCAACATAAGGAGGGAGTTATTATTAAGAGACACAAAATTATATATGATGGACATGGACAAAATGACCCTAACTTTTCCAAAGGGGTTGTAGATTCATTAATAGCCTTTGCCATGACCAACCAATGGTTAGTGGATAGTCTTACAAAACAACTGCAACAAAAGAGTCTCCTGGTTGAACATTTGCAAAATGAGATGCAACACATAGAACATACTATCAGAAGTAAGATGAATTTCGACATGGAGCAAATCAGACTGGGTTATCAACAATAGATGAAGCAGTTACAGGAGGATCTGGAATTGAGTATCTAGGATTTACAGGCGAGAAAATCTATTCTTTCTCAGTGAGACATTGCAATAGGACAATTGCATACTCGAATAGATTTATTGGAGAACACACAAATAGATAATGCTGCATTTAAAAGGAAAGCATCCAAGATTAATGAAAAGATGGAAACTGTCCAGTAGGATTTATATCAAAGTATGGATATCATTCATAAATATTATCAAATGATGAATAATTTCATGAATAATATTCATGAGAAAGATAAGGAAGCCTTTGTAGCCATATCAAAGTTCCAAGAATTTATCATTTGGAGACAAAAAATCAATATTCCTGGGCTTGCCCCTTTTTCATAGTATGACCAGGTAGAAGGGGAAATGGATTTAAAATCTTAGGAGACAAACCTTGAAGAAAGTAAGAAGCTGGCTAGAGAAGAAAAAGAAGGTTGTCTCAACACCCTTTATGCTGTAGAGTTGGAATTGGTTGATTTCAATAGTAGTGCTATCCTTGATACATTGGGTCGGATTGAGATTGAAAAGAATAAAGAAAATTCAAAGAAAAATATGGAAAGTATACAAAATACCATCCAACAGATAAATCAGGTTGATTTGCAAAAGATAAATGATCTATTGGTAAAACCATAATTGCAACAACAAGCTACAGCACAGGAAGTCATCAAGATTTAGGAAAAGTTACCATTAGTGCATAAAAAGGTATTTGCAATCAAATTGGATGAGAATTTTGAACCATCTAGATCTGTTGTAGCATTAATGGAAATGCGTGCTCAATTCAATGAACACATAAAATCAAGCACATTCGTGAGCAAAAAAATGAGCTAATGAAGTGACACCAGATTAAGCATATCTCAACAAAATCTGCATTTTGTTGTTTAGTTTTAATTGTATTCTATAGTTAGAGAGAAAAATGTGGAATGTCTAACTACTTTTAGTTAAGACATTTTTTTATAAATAAACAGATCATAGATCTATTCCAGGCTTCTTTTTGCCGAATGTAAAAAAAAGAACTTATTGAATATCGATAGAAAAAGAAGAAAGAGATTCTAAGTCTCATTTCTTTGAGTTATGTGCTTTCCTTGTATTTCCATTTCCTTCTCATGATAACTTCTTTCTGTGGCTCTTGAAGATTGAAATATTACAATTTAGTAATACATCTACTAGTGATCTTAATACATCGGAAGTTCGTTCAGTTATAGTTTTTCCTATGTTCTTTCTGTGAGTAAAACAAGACCTGTAATATGTGTAAGTTTTTTCATTTTTAATCATCTGTCAAGGACATATCTTCTACTTTTCTTCTACTGCGAATGAGGTAATATTTATCTGTAATTGATACCTTACTTTATTTTAACAGGTTTGTGAATCATTTCAACCCCACATCAAAATTAAAATTACGACTCAGAGAAAGAGATACTGCCTCTGCATTTTCTTATCATAAATTTCATTTGATGTTGCATATTATAAAATCGAAGGTAGAAGAAAACATTACAAAAAACATTTCATTTAATATTTGATGCCTGACATTATTCTTCGAGCCTAGAATCAATCTCAGGAACAACATGAAGGAAGACATGATGACCTTATTCAAATTGATCAAAATGGAATGCTTAAGGGGGTTGATATTCTTGGTGAAGTAGATCCTTCCTAAATGCATTAACATGATGGAAGAATTCTCACCGTGCCTAGCCATTATGCATGCTAACAACCACCCTCCCAAACACAGGTGAACAAACATCATCAACTCGATTCATTGGATTTATTTACAATGTGAAGGTTTTCCAAATCAATTTGGACAATAATGAAAAGTGAATGATGGTAACAACCAATCACCATTCTCAAGCATGCTCATAGTGTTCTCTCTATCTCAATCTCCTTCGCCCTCTATGACTTCTGTCTCCTCCAATGCCATGCCCTAGATCTCCTTCTTCGACGTTCCCTCATGTATATCTCAGGGTTTGGGAAGCTACTCGCGATGTTCTCTCCTCAGCTCTCCTTGGCTCTCCTTAGATCTCCTCTTCTTCTCTCCTCAACTCTCATTGTCTGATCTCCTTGTGTGGTCTCTTCGCGGTTTTCTCTCCTCACGCGCACGTAGGTTTGAAATGTATTTTTTTTGTCTTTGGTTTGGATTATTATATATAATTAATATGTATTATAATTATATATTTAATAATTAATATGTATATTTAATAATTATTATATTATATATTATATGATAGGGTTTAATGTGTTAATAATCACCTAACCTAGACCTTGAATCTACACGCGCTAACCTTCTAAATCATTGACCCATAACCAATAACCCTTCTAAAGACGCAATGTGATTTATTCCCATTTCTCTGCATGTCAAAGTGAAGATATTCAACGAAGCGCGGGTAAATGACAGGAGTAACTATGACTATCTTAAGGTAGCTAGATGCCTCGTCATCTAATTAGTGACACGCATGAATGGATCATTAACAAGATTCCTCACTGTCCCTAGCTACTATAATCTAGAGAAACCACATCCAAGGGAATGGGCTTGGCATAATTAGTGGGGAAAGAAGACCCTAATGTTGAGCTTGACTCTAGTCCTAACCCATTCATAGTTTGGGAAAATTAGGGCATAGTTTGGTAAAATTAGACCATAACATTTGTCTTTGGGAGTCAAATTGATGATGGAAACAAGTGGGTGTGTGTCACATTTGAGTCCAAAAATGATCCCATATCATTAAGGCATGTGAATAGTCTATCTACGATCATGATGGTATAAAAATGAATAAGCTTCTCTTGTGTCAACCAATTTGTGTACTTTGAAAGAAAAATAGGGTTTATGGTTTACATGATGAACTGATGATGGAAACAAGTGGGTGTGTGAATCAAATTTGAGTCCATAAACCCTCCCATATTGTTAAGGCATGCAAATAGTCTATCCATGTCAAATTTCATTGCATACATAAACAATTTGGAAAAATTTCAACGTTGGCCCCATTCACAGGTCACTGCTGCCTATGTCTAGTCCTAGTACAATGTCTTTTCGTTGTTCCTTTTAAAATTTGTTCGACAGTACACACGGTCCAACATTTAGTACTATAAGGGAATATTTTTACGGTGTTGATTAAACAATGAACGAAAAGAGGTATTTTTTCATCACAACTATGAAACACATACATTGTATATACATTAATGTAGAACTTGAAAGAAAAATGAAGAAAGGTTGATGCAAACTTAAAACTTGTGTCAACCAATTTGTGTACTTTGAAAGAAAAATAAGGTTTATGGTTTACATGATGAATTGATGATGGAAACAAGTGGGTGTGTGAGTCAAATTTGAATCTAGAAACCCTTCCATATCGTTAAGGCATGTGCATAGTCTATCCATGTCAAATTTCAGTGCATACAGAAACAATTTGAAAAAATTTCAAAGTTGGCCCCATTCACAGGTCACTGATGCCCATGTCTAGTCCTATTACAATGTCTTTTCTCCATTCCTTTTAACATTTGTTCGACAATGCACACATTCCCACATCTATTACTGCAAGGGCATAATTTTATGGTGTCGATTAAATAGTGAATGAAAAAGAAGGTTTTTTCAATATCACAACGATATGGTTCAAATGAAATGAGGTCGAGATCAAATATATAGAGTGAGTGTGTGAGTCATATTTGAGTAATTTGGAAATGCACGTTCTTCTTGCCACATAACTCATGGTCCAAATTCCCATGTTTTCAAATAGTTTCAATGAAGATTCTATAGAAATGACAAACATGTTCATTGATACTCTGTTGATGCAATACTATAGCAATAATGATGACATCTACGATCATGATGGTATAAAAATGAATGAGCTTCTCTTGGTTTCAAGAATAATTTATCCTCTACTGAACAAGGCCAACCACGTGAAGGTGGAAGCTCATATGGCCTCTCCCATCCCCCTCACACCACTCTCGATTCCCCAATACCCAATCTATAAAATAGAAAATAATCGAAAGCAACCTAATAAGATTCATGCATAAAAACTACAAATTTTTTTTTACTGAAGGTAAATGAACTTATGTATTTGTAAATGATATTGTTAGTTTACCATGAAATTTAGTATATTGGCGACTATTTTCAGGTTTCACATACTAATTAAACAACATGTAACATAGGATATAAACACGTCACATAAAACTTAAAAACATGTAATTAACCCATGGCATAAGTAAATTATTTTAAGAAAATAATTCATACAAATTAAAATATATAGTCACGTACCTGATCCAAATCAACATCTCTATAATCATCCTTATTCTGTATCTTCTACTTCATCGAAATCGATATCTGTATCATCATCCGGTTCAGAAACGATGTGAAAAGGATTAACAATATCATCATCGTCATCGATGTCATTTTCGAGCATATTTTCATCTACATCATAATCAAGAACTACATTGTCTCCTACGCCTAGATCATGATCTTCTTCGTCTGTTGACCCTGCATAAGCTTCCAGCTCTGTTTGATCTGATGAATCATCTTCTTCTTCAATATTATATTCTCCCTGTGCATGAGTATACTTAACTAGCCTTCCTCTTGGATCATATTTAATAACAAATGACCAATCCGTCTCACATGGAGCATTTGAGTAAAAAACCTGTTCACATTGGCTTGGAAAAACATAGCGATCATGTCCTCTTTCAAACACTGTTTTTTTAATCATTGGAAATCCGTTGGCATGCTGAATAACAGTTCTTCCCTCATCTCGTTCATGCATTCGTAACATATACCATTTGACGTCGAACATAACTAAATTGAAGGAATTAAAGTCACACTAAAGTATATCATTCAAATACCCATAGTATCTATTTTCAGATTCTCGGGGATGTCTTTCACTACTAGAGGAAACATTAGTGACCTGGAATACTGCAGTTATCCCACTATCAAAATTTTTCCTGGTTTCATCCAACTGTTTGATGCGAAATTTACGACCATTGCACTACCTAGCCTTGTGGTGTTTCAACTACAATATGCCATATATGTAAAAGATGCATTGTCAATTAATAAATTAACATATTTATATAACTTGGGAAGTATCTGAAAAAGATACAAGTACACATGTAGTAACATTAATATAATATAAAATAATTGAATAAAATGGGAGAATTTGCTTGCCTATCCATCTTTCAAACCATAAGCTAAATCAATTTCCTTTTGCATAACATTGGCATCTCCGTTACGACGAGCTTCTCTAACCAATTCAGACAGTTGTTGTCATGATAACCTACCACCATGATGTTGTTTACATATTTCAATCCATACATTCATCCAATCAAGGTTGTTTGCAATGTATAAATGCAGTGCATCCCAATCTTGAGAAACTTAATAAAAAAATCATAATTCACCAATATTAAATATTAGTTATAACGTCCATGGTAAATATTAATAATTTATGAAATAACATATATTGATATATTAATGAGTATGATCATATACAAAAAACCGAAAATTTATATATATTAATATAAATCTCCACAATTATTAATATATTACCTCTCATTTTTTTTCATTCTACCTTTCCCCAACAGGTGCTCCTGATCTTAATTTTTTTTGATGGAGTTCACATCCCAAATGCGATCCACTGTATGCATAGTTGGAGCTGCTAATTTAGGAAGATACTGACTAATATACACCACGAATTGATATACCATATATCCCTCCACCATTGAACACTCAGGACGTGCTATTTGTCTAACCAAGGCCTTCAATGATTTCAAGTGCCTCTCCACCATCCACATTGACCTTGTGTGTACAGGTCCACAAATTTGAATATCCTCAACTTGGTGTATGAGGTAGTGTTCTTGTGCATTGAAAAATGTTGGAGGTATATACTTTTTCATTTCACACATTAGTCGAGGAATTTACCTCTTCCAATACTTTATATCATCTTCATGGATTTATTTCAATGACAACCATCTACATGAGATCATGACACAAGAAAATAACATGTTTCAACATAACATAATATAA
>SNQJ01S0001284.1:80546-91801 GCA_010110895.2 Picea sitchensis
TCCTCTAGTCATATTTCTTTGTAAATAATATTTTATTTTGCAAATGATTTACAAAAAGAAAAGAAAAAATACAAAAGAAAAGAAAAGAAAAAAGAAAAGAAAAGAAAAAAGAAAAAAAAAGAAAAAGAAAAAGAAAAAGAAAAAGAAAAAGAAAAAGAAAAAGAAAAAGATAAAAATAGAAAAAATGAAAAGAGGGTATAAAAATAATAAAAGACAAAAAAAAGAGAAAAATATAAAACCCCATCAAAAATAAATTTTGTTTGAATCATACTGTATAATCATGATCAAACTTGTTGAATTTATGTTGATAGGTTAGATAATAAGTTTGGTCAAACAATTTAATCTTGGCCAAATTAGATAGGTTAGAGAATAAATTTGGTCAAACAGTTTAATCTTGGCCAAATTAGTTAGGTTAGAGTAATAATTAATCCAACAGTCTAAGCTGGATTAATATGTTAGATGCCTAGGTTATTTGATAGGTTAGTGTTTTTGATTTCAAGAAAAAATTGAAAGGGGATTGTCAAAACACCCTTTGTTTGAATAAATTTGGCTATTTTTACCTTAGGAAAATAAGACCATGGTGTAAAATTGGAAAAGGTAAGCTTAGTTGCATATTTTTTATCCTAAGTTTCTAACAGAAAATACATTTTGTCATATAGTGACTAATTTCTGCACAAGTTGTCAGCGACGACATCCATCAACACCCAGATCGACGGTTCTCAGCTCATTTCAGACCCCCTCGACNACGTGGAATTCTCACAACATTTCAGACCCTCCCCTCCGAAATCCACTTACCACCTACACCCCCCTCCAAAATCCCACTAAACCACTACGCAATGCCGCTCACCTAAATCTACCATCGTACCCCACTTCCACCTGCCATATGTCCCATCCTACATATCAGTTACCCAATTGATTCGCTCCTCGTGATCGTTAACCTCCCCGTCATCACCCCGCGCAATAACAGACAGCTCCATCACTCTGTAAAACCCTGTTTCATCACCCTGTAACGCCATTTTCCGATGCAGATACTGTGGACACCGCGCCAAAATAAATTTTCAAGCCAACAACCACGAATTCTCACCATCAATAGGTGCAATTTTCCCGGGTAACCACAGTTTCACCATTGATTTACCTTAAGCTCTGATTAATCATGCCCCCCAAGGCCAAATCTGCTGATACGTACAAGAAATCGATCCTTCCTCCTCCTGTCAACCTGGACCATATACCCCTGGAAGATAAGAATTACAAGATCATAGAGCCTGTTGTTCTAGAGTATGTACTTAAGGCTTTAAAAAGTACAGTGTCTAGGCATCCGAAAGTTAGTAAGATGTAAAAAGGGAGGAGGGTATACTTTCGAGAAAGGAAGCTAGGGTTGATTTCTAGGTTGTCGCTGTCTGGCTTCCAACTGTTCTTGGATGTTTATATCCCTTTCAATTGTAGCCCATGAACGTTCAAGTTCTACCCGGGTGTTAGCCATTTTAAGTATGGTGTCGAAGAGATTTAAAATGATATGGGTTTGATCTATCAAACCGGGTTCGATATTGGGTTGTCTTACAACAGGGACAGTCATAGAGGAACATAAAAACTTAAAGAAATCTGAAAGTTTTTATGCTGTATCAATTTTGATTTTATAAAAGAGAACTTTAGAAATAAATATTAAAAGCAAATTGCAAACCAAAGGCCTTTTTCTGTAACTGCGTTATATTGAAATAAATGGTGTATGAATTATGGAGAAAAACATTAAGTTGTCTATAGAATAAGGCTCCTATCGAGGGAGAATCTCACTCTGTGAACATAAGAATAAAATAGGATAAGAAATGATCCGATGAAGAATAAAATATGACAACCTAAAGATTCATAGGTCTTGTACCTACTAGTAAGCCGATACATAGGAAAAACTGTAAACAATAGATAGCTAAATATTAATCACTGCAGTAGAAGTTTTACTAAATTGCAATGCGACATTCATCAGATATATATAAGTGAAATAAAAATGAATATGAAATAACAGAGAGAACAAACTCATAACAGAGTAGTGACAGAATTAGGAATCTTCGGATTGCTTGTATTAGTTCTCCAAAAGAGACAGTCTCTATTACAATTAATCAAAAAGGTCCAGCCCTTTTTTCTTTCTTCAAAATGTATATTTATACAATTTTTTATGCGTTGGAATCTCAATAGTTCCAGAGGTTTTCGGTTACAATCAAAGGAGTCGAAACGTTTCGTTTCTTTATCTCTGTTTTCATTTGGTACCTGAAACCTGCCTCTTCGCATGCTCCTTGCAGATAATGCACTTCTCCACCAGCTGTGATATCAACTTATATGGCTCTGCTTGATTATTTGCCTAAAAAATATAGCAATCTTTCATCAATAGCGACAACTTTCCTTCCACCTATTGATCTTTGGCATTGATAGAGCATAACATTATACTCGGTTTAATTAGCCATTTGTCTATTTGCACTGTGTCTGTTTGAGTTATTTGTGATATTCGGTTAATTCTCTTTCTTCATTTCCCTTGATATTTAGCATATATTTAGCTGTATTGATCTGACCCAGTATCTCCATGCCACTTTCACCATTGGAACCCAAACAAATCTCACTTAACAAACCGAAAATTTCTTCGCAAGATTTCCTTAGCTTCATAGCTTGTTGTTTGCCTTCAGATATATTTCACTCCCATTCTTTCAACAAGATATTACCCCTGGTTTGCTCTGCGATGGGAAAACTAGAACTATTGCATGTTTCCCTTCTCGTTGTGGCTATAATAGCCTCCTGGAATGCCACCTGAGCTGCTCCGACATCCCTTTCTTTAAGAGAGAGGTTTTCCAACACCTGATCAATGATTTGGAAGCCGCTTTGAATTGTTTCTACTTTAACAAGCAGACCCTGCTGCACCGCCGATAACCTTTTTCTGATCTCTATTGCTTGAGATTGAAATATCCTGATATCGATTACCTGGCTTTCGGTGAATTCTAGTTTGGCCCGAAGCTGGTCTATCAATTCCCCTTGCTGGATTATCTGAGTCTGACTCGTCTGAACCCTCAACTGTGTCTATTCGAGATCGACTTTAAGCTGCTCGATTTCTTTTTGATCTTCTATTTTTGCTTGCTCTAAAGTCGCATTTTCCTGATCTTTAGCAGCAGCCTCTGCTATAGCAAGTTTCCTCTAGTGTCTTGATCAAATGATTTTTTCATTTTAGCTGATCTTTTAGGGTCCTGACTGAATATTGGTTCGCCGTGGTGAAAGCACCCAATGTTCTTGCTATTTGCGTCGCGAATTCTACTTTCTTCATATTTCTCCCATTAGTTAAAATTTTAAATTTCTTAGAGACAGTACCTGCTTCTTGGTAGAGTTCTTGTCTCACAACCACTTTCCTCTTCTTATCAATGAAGAATTCATTCGGAGGTATCTCTTCTACTGATATAGGTGTCAATTTTTCACCCAAAATCCAACTTGCGTCCGGGATTTCCTTTGCAGACTGTAGGGGGGTAATGGAGGTGATGGGATTGCCGATATGTTTAGAATATTTCCTGGGAGTAATGATCGAAGTTGGCTCACTTGGAGGACCGGAATCCTCGGCTTCCTGTTTCAGGCCCCCAACTTTCTCTTCTTTATCCTGTTGTTCTTCTCGGCCGGGTACTGAATCTTTAGAGCCTCCAGCTTCTGTTTGCTGCTCCTCTGCTATCGTTGGATTTTCACCCCGTAATACTAGAGGTAGGCAACTCCACCTATTCTCTTGGAATCTGACAACATCGGCCCTCTCCTCGGGTGACAGGTCTTGTATTTGGGCCATAACCTCGTCAAAAGATGTCGCGCCTTGGAAAATATCATCATGAGGTGAATTTTCGTGCTCAAATCTTTTAAGGCCACAGGTGGCCAAATGATTACTCATGACCCTGTGTGGATCGTGTTTCTTGAATTCGATATGAACCAACTTTATATCTTCTAGGGCTGCTTCCTCGTCCTTTGCATGCCCGAAGTCTAATAATGAATAGGTGTTTAAATGAGCAGGAAAAGGTGGCCATACCTTTTTTGAAAACCCTTTCAGTTATTTACTTATACTGCCGATTACGGTTTGCCTGGCGATCTCGGGACAAGCCAGCCTATCGGGAATAAGTAAGGGTAAATCATGAGGAGGGACGGAAGCGCCGAAAACCTTGATGTATGAAAATTCTTTCTCCACGTACCAATCGACCACTCTGCTTAAATTTTCCGTGATGCTATCCGATATCCTGCGTGGCGGATTACCGAAGATGGCAACATGCATTGGTACCATTACCCAGTTGAAGATTTCATATATGAAATCCGAAGCCTTGTCCTCCCAAAGCTTAGAATGGTATACATGGACTGGCTCAGCCTCTGATGGACCCCAGCTCCAATTCATCAAGGGAAAAGGCATCATGGAACATACTGCGTCCATGAGATATGCAGACATAAAAAATGAAGCATCTTTCCCGCTCTCTTTTTGCGTCCAATATTCTGTAATCCGACTGGTCAGGCTATCTGATAACATTTTGGCCCAGTCGAAAGAAGAGCCTTCTGCTACTGAGTATATCAAGGGTACCCATAGGAGGAAAAAATGCGTGGAGTCTTCCCTCCTGTACAATCTACAGGTCATCATCGCTACGTATTTGAACTGTGGTTCCAAAGAAGATATGGAATAAATCCCATTGCTGTCTACCCGGAACTTCGTTGGGTGTGAGACCCAATCCTTGATCAAATCAGATAAACTTTTCGCGTATTGCTAGCATTCCTTTTGTTTAAAACCATCTAGAAACTCTGCATTGTATGTGAAGTCTGACGTGGGTGGTAACTTGTACATCACCTGTAATTTTTCTGGTCTAAAGGTCCCAACAATGACCTTCTGCTCGTTGATGATGGTTCTGGTAGGGATGTCTACATGATCTAGCACCCATCAGATCATGTCATAGTAAGGAAGAAGGCGTGGCCTGGCCTCTACTTTGTGCATCTCTGCCTGGACAACGATCTTGTATTTGGTAGTCATGTCATCTTTCTCGTTGTCATTGGAATCGTCTGAACAGTTCACCACATCTGATTGCAAAACCTCTGAAACGTATGACCAGGTCCGTATAGAATCAACGCTTCGAGGTGAAGTGTCCAAAACATTATCAGAACCTTGTCCCGAAACCTCAGCCCTTGCCTTGGATGCTTTTCGTGGGGCCATGACATGAGATTGTAACTTCGCTCTTCTACAATAAAAATGCGTATACATATAGAAGTTAGCTTACTGAGGAAAAACTTCTCTATGCGGGATAGAAATGAACTTTATGAATAAAATAGGAAGCAAGAGATATATATCTTCGACCATTTAACATATCGATGTCCTTACGAACAGAACGGTCCAATCATATTTAGATAGAGATTTTGACAACAAAAATCATATCCTTACTTTGCCGTTTCACCTTATTTCCAATTAATGCCATAAATTTCGACGGTTCGTGGAACAAGCTGGCATAAGGAACATTTGAAAATACCTCGTAAACTGTGCATTGTATTATTTGCATTAAACATTGATTATGCTGGCTTGGCTTCCTTAATCAGGATTTAAATGAACATTTCGATGTTCGCCGTGTCGGGGCTTTTAACTCTAACCTTTTGAGCCTTTAAAACCTGAGATTGCGATGATTAGATTTAATTAAGCAAGGACGTAACTAGGATTAAGTGTTTTAATTAATTATGCTTTAATTTATATCACGAATTCGCAGCTCGAGACTTCGAAAGTATAGTTCCCGGGAGGAAAGTATGCCAAGTCGCGAAATCCCGAGAAACTTAATCATGGTCAAAACTAAACAACCCTAACTCTACCTGGGTTACTTGGGTAAAAGTTTCGTGGCTTCGTGTTTCAGAGTTTTAGCAGTAATGTTTTAGGAGAGAGTGAACGCCGAGACGCGAAATCCCGACAACACTTGACTGGCGTTTACATGGTCTCACTCTTAGCTTTTACCTGAGGTAAGCTTTTAAAACTCTTCGCGACTTTGCACATCGGGGTTTGCAAATATTGTGACTTGTAACTCACGAAGAACGATATTCCGAGGTACAAAAAGCAACAACCTTCATTTAACGATAAAAAGTGATAGCTTAAAAAACATCACATCCCCCGCTATTTCACATGACGAGACTACTGAGATTTTTAGTAGGTGAATGTCACGAAGCGAAAAAGAACTTAAGAACCAACATTTGGCTTTAAAAATAGATTTGAACCAAATGAAAAAGGTGGCTCCAACTAGGGATCCCGTTTCCCTGTGAGGCAGGAAGAACAATAGACCACGTGCCTGTATTGGGTAAATGGAGTCACTGGTTTCACTTCTGTGAAACTTGCTTTAAGGAAAAGATAAACAGAGGGAAGAAAATATTTTTGTCTTTCACTGCTGTAATGCTTTTCAATACTCAAATATATTTCTCACTTAGCTACAGTCCCTTTCACGACTTTCTCTTTCTCTTTACTGAGTTTAGGTTTGCATTAAGACAAATCAAAACAATTCTAGGAAATCCAACAGATCTTGCAGTTTTTGGCTTACACCCAACGGAATTTATTGCATTTTTTTTTTTTTTTTAATCGGGGAGTCCCGTCTGGACTTAGGATGTGGATCCAGTCTTGAGAGAGTTGATTACCAGAGCTGAGTGAAATTCATGTATAACAACCTTACAAATATCTCAGATATTGCTTCACTGCCAGCGGGCCTATTCAGTACCCCGGTGAAGTTATCTGCCCCTTTTTTGCTGAATTTCCTTTCACCACTTCGAAATGTATTTATGCATTTAAATGCTGAGATGAGGGCAATCATTTCTGAATTTCCTTTCATCGCCTCTTCAGACTAGATGTACAATTAGATATGACTTTCTTTTCATCATCTGTCTTATAATTTTATTTTTAGAATACGAAGCGGGGGCAATCAGATTGTATGAGGGGTGATATCTGCGTAATATTTTGCAATGTAGGTCTGTCAACTTACTTTGATTACTTGGTGCCGACCTTCCTTTGAATTTCACACCACCTTGGTCCATAGGGAGAAAAAGGGGAAACAATTTTCTGGGGGTTTTCCTTTGAGTAAGCCTTAACCCTTCGAAACTGTTGAAAAACCTAGAAAAGTCAGGATCCACCTACGGATAACTTGTTTAGTAAGAGACCGAGGAGCTGTGAAGACCAACCTTCTTTCCAAAACACGCTTACAACTTTCAAAGTTTAAACATAATCTCTTCTCCCTACGTATATAAATCCAAAAAGACATTTGGCATTTTCAAGAAGACAAATCTGAAGACCGAAAGAAAGGTGACGAACAGATGTTTGTACGCTGAGGGACAGGGGTCGAAAATTAAAACTACTTTTTGAAAACCCTTCCCCAGAGATGCTTCACTTTCTGGTTGTTTTAACTACCACCTATCTGTGTTTTAAGTTAAAAATATTAGGATCCAGAGCAAGTAACTGTACTTTTTAATAATCAATTGAGTAAAAACCTTAGATTTATGGGACTTTTATGATGTTTTGGAGATCTCTGCTAACTTAAGAGACATAATTTTAAGGAGTTTGTACCTTTACCTTACCACTTTTAAGATAACCGAAAAATTTTCTGTCACCTGTTTTCGGCGAATGCAAATCTCCGATACATGACCTTCTGTTTTCTCCATTCGTTCGTTTAGTTTGGAAACCGAATTCCTGTAAACACAAAGAGTGTCCTTTTAAAAAAAATTAAATGTATTTGAAAACTGTGTATCTCTATTTATATTGACCTAATTAATAAAAATTGAAAGCTTACCTCAAGGGAATCATGAAATATAAAGCAAATACAAACCGGTATATACAATGAAAAACCTAGGAGAACTAATTATGTCATGTAGTGTTTTAGATAACGCCCGTTGACAGGGGCGTTGAAGATTTTACCATCCAGATTTTCTAATAAAAATGAATTGTTTCCTTCGGAAGTTGCGACTCTAAATGGTCCATACCAAATATGATTGAATTTACCGTGTTTCACTGAATCTTTCTTCCTAGCATCCTATCTTAAGACCAAATCACCTGGAAGAATCTCTCTGTCTTTTTCCTTACGATCAAATAACGTTTTCATGTCGTCTTGATATTTTGCAATCTTTCATCCACCTCGACCCTGTGCTGTTGTAATTCGATCAGCTGATTTATTCTCCTTGTGATGTGGTTTGGTTCTTCTTTCTCATCTTTCCATAGTTTCATTATAGGAAGTGCCAAGTTTATAGGTAATACCACGTCAGTCCTGTATACCATCTGGAAAGGAGAAATGCCGATGGATTTTTTGTGCCAATCCGATTTGCCCATAGTGCGTATTTTAAATGTACATGCCAGGATCTCTTGTTCTCGTTCAACACTTTCTTAATTATGTTGATTAAAATCTTGTTCGAAGACTTGGCCAGTCCATTTCCTTGGGGATAATATGTCGTAGAATGTCCGAGTACAATATTGTATTTTTGGGAAAAATTGATCATAGCCATAGATTTAAAAGCCTGAGCATTATCTGTTACTATCTTTCAGGGGTAGCCGAATCTAGATAAAATATTTTCTTCTAGGAAATCTATTACCACTGAATCTGTAGCTCTCTTGGTAGGAATAGCCTCTACCCATTTAGTAAAGTAATCTGTGGCAGTTAGGATCCATTTGTGTTGAGCGCTGGAATGGGGGTTAATTTCGCTTATAAAATCCAATCCCCACTGCTGAAAAGGAGCCTCTATTTTGACTGGAACTAAAGGTAATGCTGGGAGTTTATGCTTGCCTGCGAACAGTTGGCAAGGGTCGCAATCCCCGACTTTGGCATTTACGTCTGAGAAAATTTTAGGCCAATAATACCCTGCCCTCAGGATTTTATAAGATGTCGCTCTCCAAGCATGATGTCCCCCACACACTCCTTCACGAAATTCTCTTATGACCTCCTTTGTTTCAGATTCAACCAAACAAACCAACATGAAGCCAAGTGGGTCCTTCCAAAACAATTTACCCTCAGATATACAGTATTTGACCGCATGTAGTTTTAGCATTTTGGCTTTGGATGGAGATAAATCACTTGGGCACTTCAAAGTCAGTAGGTAGGATATTATGTTTTTGTACCAGTTAGAGGATGTAAACTTCTCTTCAATTTTGACTTCATTTGTTTGCTGGTAGAGCTCATTCATATCTTCATCTTCTCCACATCCATGTATGCTATTTATGTCAAGGGCTCTGAAATTGGATTCAGCTAAGAGTTAGAAGAACTAGAAATTGAAGACAGAACAAAGACCATCCTTGAGATCAAGAAGGTATTGACCAAGAAAGGATTGATGTTGCATCTAGAAGAAAAGGCTCAAGTGATGGACATATGAGTTCAAATATTTCTCAGCAAGTTTGAAGTAGTACATAAGAAAGGTCTTCTTGGATTATTAATACTTAATGACAAATTGATCACTTTGTCTGATTGAAAACAAAATATGAGTGCATTGGCAAAGGATAGTTCAAAGTTTGCAAGGATACAGGGAAGCATTACTGGTAAAGCTTTCCTGGAGACACTACAGTTGGACTTGAGTATTCAGCATGAGATAAAACATATCTTCATCACTATGCCTACTTTTTCCAAGTATAATGAAATGGATGAGATACACATAAAGTTACTCAAGATTTCCATCCTAGGTAAAAAGATATGGGAATATCTATGCACTTTACTTGAGTAAAGACAATTTTGGTATTCGAGTCAGCATGGAGCAGCCAACCAAAGTCAAAGAGATGAGTCACCAACTACTTCCACCAAATCAACACAAAGGATCTGAACGAATCAACAAATCCCTATATTTTGTATCTTAGAAATATAATTAGTTAGATTTTTCCTCCATAATATCCTAGTCATTTATGATAGGATCTTATGTAAATAGTTTTATAAATGCTTCTTCCTTTGAAGTATTGAGGGTTGATTTTTGCACCCAGGAGCTATTGTGTAATTTTTCAAAGGATTGACCAATAATAAAAAGGCTTATTCACAGGATTCTTGTGTCAGATTGTTGGTGATGTCTTTCTTTCTTTGCCCAATGTTTTCTTATGCTCTGTAATCATTTCATGTTTTTCAATTTCTAATCATTAAAAGAAAGTCAAAAGAACAAAATTTATCTTGTATACCCTATCTCTGGTTTTTTAAAGATCTGTATGTTTTCATATGAAACTGAGTGAAGGAATTCTTAACTGCTCCTCTGCTTAGTAGACTTTACCCTCTTGTTCTCTCTTATTCATCTCATTTAATTTGAAGAGATCCAACAGTTTTACTACCCTGCACTGTGAAGAAAACCTTATAAAAATTTGAATCTAATCCTCATCTTTAAAAACAGACCCCATAGCCCAATGGAAAATTAAACACTCTTTTAGCCAATTATTTCAAACAAGCAAACAAAATTCGAACTGTCATAACTAGCCTAAGATTTAAAGCTCAAACAAATCTAATTATGATAGAGAGATCCCTCTCTGAAGCTGGCAGGGCTAGATCCCAACTTCAAAAGTGGTTTGGTAGTTACCTCTGTCAATTTCTTCTACAACCTCTGGAAATTACAGAGAGATAACATAAGGCAATATTTTTTGCAAGGGAAATAACATCTCCATCACCCTTTTCACCCGCTTTACTTTTTTTCCCACCTTTGATATTCTGCGACATTATTCCACACAAAAATACCCTTTCTAAAGTTTTGAACCGTCGTTGCTATAGAAATTAGATTGTGGAAACATCTCTAATTTGCAAAATATTTATAGATATATTTTTCATCGCAAGAGCGATGATAATTGACCAAGTTAATGTCGACTTTGTCAAACAATGTAACAGTCAATGTTATTGTCAAATAGTGTAATGATCATCATTGAATCATCTCTCTGGTGACAATCATGAAAGGTCATCGCAAGAGAGACGGGAGTCCACTATCTGCATGGGCATCACTCTTGCGACATATATTTGGTTTTGTCACTCTTGCGACGATAGCCAAAGGTTCCATCGGAAGCACAACGAACGCGAGATGGATTTATAAAAACATTTAAAAATTCAAATCTTTATCTTCAATTGTGCGAGGAAAGGTTACCTTCGTCGCAAGTAGTCATCACAATTTTTTCAATATGTAGTAGTGCATGGAGTCTAAACACCTCCCTGAAAAACAACTCTATCACCTGTGATGTCTCATACTTTGATGGAATTGCAGAGAAATGTTCCAAATTGGTCCATTGACCATTAATGATATAAATACATTGTTGGACAACCGAGAGGGGG
>SNQJ01S0001284.1:92398-105608 GCA_010110895.2 Picea sitchensis
TCCCTAGCACCTCCCAACCACCCTGAAATATAAAACTTTGCTTTCTGTGAATTTATTACAGTGATTCAATAGTTGTCATTGGCTTACCATGCTTATCGATGTTTTGCTATGCTGCTATGCTCTCCTATATCAGTGTCTCTCCGCTTGCATCTCCTTGAGCTTTCTGATCTTCTGCTATATCTCTGCATGTCCATCTCAACCTTCTTTTATTGTATCAATTATGAATCTCTGTTCTTTCCTTCTGCTGCGCTGTTTCTCCTCTAGAATCCCTTCTTCTACCTACATAACACACTCTTAAAAGTCACAACACCAATCTCTTCTCTGTTCTACATTTTTATAGTCTCTTTGCACCTTGTGCATGCTGCATGTGCTATCCCACTGCATACACTTCACTGCATTCATCATCATTGGCCTTTCTCTTGAGATCTTTTGGCTTTAATGACTGTAATAGTCTTCGACCCTTTTCCATCTGTCAGTCAACTCTATAATGAGTTTACACTCCATTGGCAGTTGCCTTGAGACTCTTCATCTTCTCTGTCGATCACCCTAAAGACTCTTTGAATTCTCTGGAAGAAACCATCAGTGGTCTCTAATAGTTACACCGAGGCTCTTCGTCCCCTCTGGCAACCACCCTACAACTCCTCAAATTCTCTAGCAGATGCAATCACTTCGTTTTGGCAGTTATTGAGAGAAACTCTGTGCGTTCATGCGTTTTGGCACCTTCTCTCTTCCTGAAGAAAACTTCACAGTGGGTGCTAGCTCTTCTGGCTAAGCCCCTTCCTTTCAGGTGACCTCTGGCGGTGACAAAACTCCTATTCATAAGGCGCTTTCGTGACTTGAGTTTCGCGGATCCGGGGATGAGGCATCTCGACTCTCCAAGTTGCAATCTTTGAAATGGAGCTTGGAAGCTCTAGCTCTGCTCTCCAGTTCTCGACAATGTGACCATGAGATATGACCACTGGCTAGTCATTTGAGTGTTTTTCTCTTCAGATCAACGGTCCACGATCCATGGTGATCGGATGACTATCCTCCATCCTGGAACTTCAACTTTCGGGACTTTGGGGGAGTATTGATGCTAAAACTCCCGAAACTAAACTCCCAGAGTGGCGTCATTCTTGTGTCACTTAATGACGTTTCATAAGCTGAGTGGCTTCCATGTGTCACTCAGAATTGTGATTTCCAGTGGCCTAAAATGCCGAGTAAGCTTGACACTTGTCCTTGTATGATTATGCCACGTGTCCTTGCTGATGTAGCCTTCCACCTGTCCTTTCTGACGTGGTCTGTCATGAACTACCTCCTGACTCTAACGACCAAGATTCACCCTTGATCCAATGACTAAGATTATTTCGCGATTTCGCATATCGCGAGTTTGAGAGGTTAGAACACCTCGTTCCTTTGAATTTCTAGTCAGTGAAGAGACGATCTTTTGCCATGTGTCCTTCTTGGATCGATGAACTAGATTTCTCCTCGATCTGACGACTCAGATCATTTCTCCATTTCGTGTTTCGCGAGTTGGAAGAATAGAGCACCTGGTGCATGTTACTTTCTAGTCAGCGAAATGATGATGTTTTGACATGTGTCCTCCAGATCCAACGACCCACGATTGTCCTCGATGGACGACCAGGATTCCTTCACAGTTTTGGAGATTTGGATGACTCTCGGTCTTATCCACCTTGCAGCTTCACCAGATCTAACGTCTGTTGGTCCTTCGTAATTAATCCAGATCTGATGCCCCAAATATTATCGCGATTTCGCATATCGCGAGTTGGAAGGTTAGAGAGCTTCCTTCCTTTGAATTTCCAGTGAGTGAAATGCTGAACTGTAGCCACGTGTCCTGCTCGATGATGGATGGTCCTCCTATTTTTGGGACTTTGTAAGCCCGCTTCATGTTGAACTTTAAAGATCATGCAGATTATCCTATATCCAACGACGATCGGTCCCCGCACTCAGATCTAAAGCTTGAGATTTATCGTCCATTTGCGCACTCCTCCTGTCTGAATTCAAATCTGATGGCCATCGAGAATTCAGAATGGGTGATTCAACGATCACTGTCGCTTCTCCTCCCGATCTTCTCCTTCCCGTGTGTTCTTGCCATCAATGACAAGCGCATTTTTCCTGTGAACATGCCAACATACAATCCCTTCCATACACCTCTGGTAGACCTGTGATGAAATCTGCTGACACACTGGCCCACTCCTGATTTGGAATGAGTATAGGCTGCAATAATCCTGTTGGATGGGTATATTATGACTTTTTCTGCTGATAAGACATGCACTCACTCATATGTCTCAACATATCATCCTTGTGGCCCTTCCATGAGAACATCTCTCTAATCTATTGGTAAGTCCCGAAGTATGCAGGATGCCATGTCAAGGGTATATCATGTATCGTGATCTCCTCCCTAAGTGTGGAATTAGGGACTAAGTATATACTATCTCTATAGTAGATAATGTCATCCACTACTTTGTACCCATCGTCTTGAATGTGGCCATCCATCAACTCACAAGCAAACCGATCCTTTGAATATTCCACCAGAAGGTGGGACTTCCAATCAACTAAAATCTCCATGAGACAATCCCATATGACCTGGATGTCCTCTTGATGCACCCACACACTCTTCTCTCTCATCCTGATTTGATGGTACCCCGAACACAATTCAATATCAGAAAGGTATAATGCACCCCAAAGCTCATCCCTCAACTCAACAATCCTGTGTAAACCCAACTTAGTGGTATGCTTGAATCCCATGTCAGGGGGTCTGTTTGGAGGAATATCTCAAACCCTTTGGTCACGCGTATGTGGGATAAAAGGAAATGGATGAGCATACCTCACCATACAATCCTCACAAAAAAAGATATCCCAACATATTGTCCTCACCAGAATCAGTCTCCTCTTCATACGAATTATCAATAACACTCTCTGCATCATCACTGTATATCTCTGTATACCACTATATACCATTCTATACCCTTGTGTCATTCTGCCCCCCTTTTATATTATCCTGTACATCAAATCCACTAGTGTCACCTGAACCTGGATCTAAGATTGATGTGTCCACATATGTAATATATCCATTTTCCAAATCAACGGATGCATACACTTCCCTGTTAGCTGGTCCACAAGGTATATGCTCAACTATGTCATTTGTAGCTATAATTTGAGCGTTGACTGGGATATCCAAAAAAAATGACTCATGAACCCCCATGATGTAAACTATGTGTATAATCATAAATTTCTGGATCATACCTCTCATCAAGCCCTTGCAAATATGAATGCCCCTCGTGCTTGACCATCCCAAGAGCCTCTTCCCTCAAATCCTGAGTACCACTAACATCCTGCTGTGTTATGGATGCCATATATAACTAAGTCTCTACTGATGAAGAATGTGCCAAACTCAACTCCACACACAACCCATCATAATCATCATAATAATCATATGTAATCTCAATGTGTCCATCACATGTACTGGTGTTATCAACCTCATAAGACATCTCTAATGATATATTGGAGGCCGATGTTTTGTAAACCCCATTGAACACCTCCTCCACTTGAGTAGATGCACGCACTTCCAAGAGGTTTTCCAAGGGTTCTGTCAAATTTCCCTCATGATATGAGGCATCCCCATCCCCAACCACTTCAGATTTGAAATCTTCTTTTTTCTTACCAACTGATAAGTGATGCTCCAACCACTTAGAGTTCTCTAACAATGTTTCTATATTCTTCTGACCTTCTTGAGAAGTTTGTAACAATTATTCCAAGAGTTCCTATATTGTATTCATCTCTTATATGTGATGTAGTCCTCTTCACCCAGAATCATAAAAATAACATGTAATACATAGGCTGGTAGGAATACCAACTCTGAAACCATTGTAATGTCCCTCCTTATGGTTGTTATAAATCTATGCTTGTTGCTGCAATATCCTAGTGGGTTTCTGGCTAAGGAATTTTTGCGAACACTCGACAACCAATCCCAAATACCAATATAAATCCCTCTTATTGTTGTTGTAGTGTTTCTCAGTGCTCTTCCGGTTCATGAATTATGTCAAATAGTTCATCCTAATGCCCAAGACCCACTGTAAATTCCCCTCTTGTTGGATGCTATAATATTATAGGTGTAAATTTGGTTCAATGTTTTCGTCAAACACTTTGGTAGAATACCCTCATGCCTCTGTAATTACCCCTCTTTGTTGTTGTTGTGATTTATAGTGTATTAATGGTTCTGGACTTATGTCAAACACTTTGTTGACGTGGTAAAAGACCCCTGTAAAGACCTTTTTTCTGTTGCTCTTTATGTCTTTGTTTGCTGATTTGTTTTTATGTGGTTTTTCAATGTGTAAAGAAAGATTTATTGCCAAAGAAATATGCATAACACATGCAAACTATAATAACAAAAATATAAATTAACTAGTGTCAAAGAAACCGTTACAATAGAGAAATAATATACCCAAACTGCCCAACTTATTATTAATTCCAATCTGAAGCTTTACACAATATATTACTCACAAGTTTGGTATCAAATATACTTTCCATTGATGACATTATTCGATGGGTAATAAAACAAGATATTGGGACTGGAAAACTTGTTTTAGCTACCTCCAAGCCATACAATTTGTTGTCAATATTGAATACAACCCCCTCCTACATGTCCACAACATCAAACTCGGCCCCAATGGTGGAGGATACAAACTCCTCTATGAATATTCGGCTTGCCAACAAGGAAATGACCCCCTCTTCATAAAACTTGTCCCCCACACCCATGGAACTTGGCCCCTACACAAATGGAACTCGGCCTAGAAATAGAGAACTCGACTGTCAACAAAGAATTCAACTACTAAACAATATAACTCGACCAACTAACAAAGAACTCATCCCATGCAAGGAAATACAACATTCTTAAAAAAAAGCTCAACCTCCCAAAGGTAACGATGTTCCCTCAGGAATAATACAACCTCTCTAGGAAAAAACTTTGCCTCTACTATGGCACTATAAGCTCCAAAAATATAACTTAGCTTCCTCCAACAAAATTATGGTCCCTACAAACCCCGAACAATTTCCAAATGTGAATCAATATCCTCAACAATGAAAGCGAGTTGAATATCTTAATGATATCCCTTCTTAATGACTAGGGTGGAATATTTCACCACTGAAACCTGATTAGCTAGGGTGGAATTTCTCACCACTGAAACCAATCCAAAGAAGGGTTTCACCCAAAGGTTCCAATAGCTCTCAAAATATCAGAAATAATCATCAACATAATGAGAAAATGAGCTCTCATCTTTCTTTTTTCTCCCCTTTCACCTTTTTGCTGACCCTTTTACCTTTTTACCCTCAAGTGACTTTTTAATTTATCTTTAATAAAATCACTTTATTAATTTATTAACCCTTTTACTCCAAAAATGATTTATTTGACTTTAAAGCATTTTTGGGCTCTAGAAGTCACTTTTCATCCTCTCCAACATTTAAAGCTCTTCATATCAGTTCCAAAAAGCTATTACACCAAGGTACCCCTCTTAAATAATTGATTAAAATGACAACTTTAGTGAAATCCATTAAATTATGCTTAATAATACTCCCAAATTATGGGAATGATCGAAATGCAACAAAATCGAAATCTGACTATGCAGGAATGATCTAGATGATGAAATATGATAAGAAGACCTCCGAAAGCATCATATAACTCCTCCAAACCATTCGATCTCATTTTAACCTCAAATTACCCCTTTGGTCAGGATGACATAAACCTGTAAGGTCATCTCCAGCTGCAGAGCAAGGGAATACAAAAATGGGGACATTACATTGAGCCCGCCATTTTCTTCCTTTC
This sequence comes from Picea sitchensis, assembly GCA_010110895.2. Classification (NCBI taxonomy): domain Eukaryota; kingdom Viridiplantae; phylum Streptophyta; class Pinopsida; order Pinales; family Pinaceae; genus Picea; species Picea sitchensis. The sequence goes on from SNQJ01S0001284.1 coordinate 98,220, forward strand.
CTTCTTTGTTAAAGATTGAATCACATGGACACAATTATGTTTGGAGGTTCTCAATGTTGGAAACTACATGTATAATTCAATAACAAGGGGTATTGTAGGTACATATTTTTTCATCCTAAAACAATATTAATCTGATAGTTTTTTCCTCATATGTACACAGTTTCCCTCTTGCAGATTTCTAAAACCTCAAAATGGATTTAACCTCAAGTATATTTGTTGATGTCTTTGTTGGTAATTGATGTGTCAATGCTTATGTGAACCTCTTTATTTGTTGGTAATTGATGTGTCAACCTCGATGTGAACATAGTCTCATTATTCACCAAGTTTCCTTGTCTTTGAAATATGATTAGTGTAACCTAAGGCTTTAATCCTTGCATCAGAATCCCACTACCTTGTGTTCATGGTCAAACCTTGTCACTTATTAGAGACCAATATTGTGCATATAGAACCTAGGACCCATATTATCTAACATTTTAAACCCTCGATCTTATTTTACTATTTCCTATTTACAATTAGAAATTAACTCTAATGTCTACTTTTTCTCACATTATTTGTGTCAAGAGTAACAACGACTCAATAATTTTTACAAGAAGTTTCATAGTCTCCTTGAAATTTCATATTGATTGCATCATTGAACTCATATAGCCTTTTTGGAATTCATATGTCAAATCTCACATTTACTATTTGATTTAAAGTACTTATATTTCACACTTTCCAATAGAAGTACCACATTGACTTAAAGACGCATGCAATTCTACTTATCAAGTTTCACATACTAATTTAATGATTTCATGACTTATTGAATACTCTTTGACTTTCTCATCAATAAATTTATTTTTGTTTCGTAGGTAACATTGAAGGAAAAGGAAACCAGGGATACAAGACATGTTTGCAGTAAACATACAAACCTCATGCCTTCAATTTTCATGCACTTAAATCCTAAGGGGATGTCGAAAAGATAGAAAATTTTGTCTACTATCATTATTTGTATGTTGAAGACAAAAACTCTATTAATTTGCACATCCTTGCAAATTTTTGGAAACTTGTTGCCATACAACAATTTTGAACTAAAAAAGGTTTTTTTTGGGAACTTCGTTTTCGGTGGGGAAAACTTCCTTTTGAGAATATGAAAAATATGCACTTGAAAAACACATAGCATGGAGATTTTGTTCTTTTGTTTCTTTCTCTCTTGTGAATTATAATGGGAATTGAAGTTTAATCCTTCGTATTCAAACATAGATTGTGTTATTAAGTTTCAAATGTGTTTTGAAAAATCTGCATGGTTGGGTTTTTAATTGGAAAGTAGTTTAATGAATTTAATCTCTTTGTGTTTCTTGCTTTTGAAGTCAATAACAATTTATATTAGGTTTCTTACATGGAAGAAAGGGGGAATGTCAATTTATGCTTAGATCAATTTTTAGATTCTTTATGCATTTATGCTTAGATATAATTTATGCTTCATGCATAAGGTCTTTAGGTCTAAATTCAAGAGAAATATATTGTTACTATTTTTAATTCCTCGCTATTTTCTTCCTTGACTAAAATGTGAGCATTTTGAAATTCTAAAATTACACTTCCTTAATTTAACAATAAGTCGATTTAATATTTGTCTTAAGTTGATTTAATATTTGTCTTTGCATCTTGTGCAAAAGAGCACCTTTCACACTATCTTAACCAAAAAATCCTAAGAGGCTTATACAACCATATTTGCTATGGGATCTGGACTAATTTTGAGTCTATTCAAACCTTGCTACGAAAAACCATAGTATTTCCTTTTCCATTTGTCGTTTCTTGTGACTAAGATAATATAATTTTCTTACAAGTCTGTTTAACAATAATTTGGTTTTTTAGTTATATTATTTTTGTCATAATAAGCACTATAAAATTAGAGCACATTTTGATTAAGCAATTACTTGCAATAAGGTCTATGTATATTTTATTTTAGAATGACCCTATTGATTGTTTTAAGGGATTCACTCTATTTCAATAACACATTTTTCAATTGTATTATTATTTTTCATGGTAAGAACCATAGGATTAGACCATATTTTGATCGAATAATTATATGTGCTAAGACTGATGCATATTTTTTTTACTATGCTGTTGTTTTGGAATTAGCTTGGATTCCAAATTCCCTGCATATGTACTTTTAAATTCACTTTTGCCTCTCTCAACTAGTAAGAGAAAGTGAGTTGTTCTTGACTTTGATTATATGGGCACTTGAATAGACAAGGTTCAATATATGGCCATAAACATCAACATGTTATAATCCATTGTTCTTGGAATTTATATATTTTTCATCGTGGTGTTCAAGATAGTTTTCATTATCCTTTTTCATTCAAAATATTCTAGTGCCTTTTACTAGAATAGTTATAGAAATAACTATACCAGGACAATTACCTTTTGGTAATGAATTCTTGTAACAATAGGTTCTAGTCTTTTTCATATGATTTTATTGATAACAAGTTAGCTTGAAAAAAGTTATTGCCTATCTTATGAATTCAAATTGTCCCCATTGCAACATCATTGCAACTCAAAAGCCTTACCATAAAAAAAGACTACATATATTGCATCTTCATAGATATGTCTATTGTTTTTTTAACTAGAACTGAGAACATTATATTAATAAAAGTCTGTAGTTGAGATAAATAACACTGTTACATCATATTGTATGTCTTTGAGTTTCAAACAAGAAAAACAATTCCAAATCAAAATGCAAAATTTACATATGTATATTGGCAAAATTTCCTAGTATTTAATGCTACTATAGATTCTATGAAAAGTACTTAATATGATAACTTTAAAAAACATGATCTTATCATAAAATATGGCGTCTTGTGGCTTCTTCTGGGCCCATTTTAGTTGGCATATATTTTTGTTCCCCGATCTCCATATCCTTAAAGAGTTGATGTACGATGTCCTTCTCCTTGGGTTCTCCGTGATATGAATTAATACACATCCTCTGATTGGATGCCCTAGATTGATCATCTTTACACATGTTGACAACCGAGTTCCTTATCATGTCACATTTAGTCTCAAGGATAACAATTTGTTGCTTTAACTAAACCAAAGTACCCATGATAGATGCAATTTGAGAAACTATCTGTTGTTCATTATCATGCACCTTGCCTATTACAATAAATATGGAAGTCCTGTTACCTTGAATTATTTACTCATGTGATCTTAAAACTATCTTAATCTCTTGTAATTCTTTGTAATCCATATGGAAATTGTAGACACAGGAGCCACTTTCAAATGTGGAGCCAACTAAACCAACTGAACCATAGTGTCAAACCCAATATATCCTTAACCAAACTAGAAAATACCATGGGGATACTCATCCAATGACCACAATGCCCAGTGTAATGTTCTGAATTCTGATAACTAGTTGTGAGATTTTCACATAGAGCAACATTTTCAAAGAAAAAATCCACCCAATGCTAGAGTACATTCCTTGAAGTGACATAACCATAGAAATCAAAATGCCAAGTATGTTGGGTTTGCAAATTCTTGAAACCAAAGGCTAAAAACATACAAAGTAAAAGGTGAACTTTCTTCAAATTCACTAACCTGGTAGAAAGGGATGACATAGAGTGCACTGCTACATAATATTGGAAGTGATGAATGAAGAAGGGAGATGTCCCACAATCCTTCCATCTCTCCACATAGTGGTTCACCATAATCCCACCTCGACTGGGATATAAGACCATCACTCATTCAAATTTCCAATTCTCCACCAGTTAGAGTATGTGTGAGGGGGGATCGGGTCTCGTCAAGTTTATTTTGATGCTTTGGTAGTAGGGATGGCACATGATTGACACGTGGTTTATTAAATTGAAGGTACTTTCCATTGAGTGTATGGGAAACACTTAGGGTATATATTGATAGGATAATGAATCACTAGCCCTTAAAACACCCATTTTCAATCTAGAAGCTTCATTAGTGAGAGAGTCAATGACATTGTTGTTCTCCCTTAGGACCCACAAAAGGGTATTTTTTGAAACCTAGTAGCCTCTTAAGAAGCNTTGTTGCTTTAACTAAACCAAAGTACCCATGATAGATGCAATTTGAGAAACTATCTGTTGTTCATTATCATGCACCTTGCCTATTACAATAAATATGGAAGTCCTGTTACCTTGAATTATTTACTCATGTGATCTTAAAACTATCTTAATCTCTTGTAATTCTTTGTAATCCATATGGAAATTGTAGACACAGGAGCCACTTTCAAATGTGGAGCCAACTAAACCAACTGAACCATAGTGTCAAACCCAATATATCCTTAACCAAACTAGAAAATACCATGGGGATACTCATCCAATGACCACAATGCCCAGTGTAATGTTCTGAATTCTGATAACTAGTTGTGAGATTTTCACATAGAGCAACATTTTCAAAGAAAAAATCCACCCAATGCTAGAGTACATTCCTTGAAGTGACATAACCATAGAAATCAAAATGCCAAGTATGTTGGGTTTGCAAATTCTTGAAACCAAAGGCTAAAAACATACAAAGTAAAAGGTGAACTTTCTTCAAATTCACTAACCTGGTAGAAAGGGATGACATAGAGTGCACTGCTACATAATATTGGAAGTGATGAATGAAGAAGGGAGATGTCCCACAATCCTTCCATCTCTCCACATAGTGGTTCACCATAATCCCACCTCGACTGGGATATAAGACCATCACTCATTCAAATTTCCAATTCTCCACCAGTTAGAGTATGTGTGAGGGGGGATCGGGTCTCGTCAAGTTTATTTTGATGCTTTGGTAGTAGGGATGGCACATGATTGACACGTGGTTTATTAAATTGAAGGTACTTTCCATTGAGTGTATGGGAAACACTTAGGGTATATATTGATAGGATAATGAATCACTAGCCCTTAAAACACCCATTTTCAATCTAGAAGCTTCATTAGTGAGAGAGTCAATGACATTGTTGTTCTCCCTTAGGACCCACAAAAGGGTATTTTTTGAAACCTAGTAGCCTCTTAAGAAGCCCGAGTCAAAATTAACGCAAGATTATAACCAATTGAAAGGGAATTTTTTATTCATTGACCAGATTATGATGTTTGAATCATCTGCTAGTGTGAGGGAGTGAATATGATGATCCAAAGCCATTCTCAATCCTTGTAGCAATGCATATGCTTCAACCTCATTGTTAGAGGAAATTCTAAGTCCCCATGAGTAAGAAAATTCATTTTTTCCTCTAGGATCAATGAGGATCCCCCCACACTTGCCACCCCTCCTAGATATGTCTATTGTTACCATAAATATGATGGTCAACTTGTTACCACAAGACATTTTTGAACTTAAATAATTTTTTTGGGGAAACTTCATTTTCAGCTTGGAAAATTATCTTCTCAGAATATAAAACACATGCACTTGAAAATATATAGCATGCAAACTTTGTACTTTTACTTCTTTTTTAAAATTTGTATGTGTTTCTAAGATTTTCTTATGTCTTCTACGTTGTACCTACAATTAAATTGTAAAATGATACAATCACATCTTGCTAATTTTCCAACAATACAATGCATAATTTTGAAGCTAATGTAAATTAACTAAATATAAATGTATGCTTTTGTCTGGTCTTAATTCAAGGAAGAGATTGCATTGATGGAAATATTTGTTTCCTATTATTTTCAATTCATGGCTATTCTCTTCCTTTACTATAATATTTCTTGGAATGTTTCTCTTACTAGGGAAATGGTTTATCAAAATTTAAGCATTTTTAAATTCTAAAATAGGATTTTCTTAATTTAAATGTAGGTGGATTTTGACATCTGCCTTTTCCTACTGTGAAAAATACCATCATTGACACTATGTTAGCCATAAAATCCTAACTGTATTATACAACCAAATTTTCTATGCACTTTGTACTAGTTTTCAATGTACTAAAGCCTTACAATAGAACACCCTAGTCTTCCCTTTCCATTTTCCATTTCTTGGGTTCATGATGCTACAATCTTCTTCAAAGTCAATTTAGCATTAACATAGTTCTTCAATTGTATTATATTTGTCATAGAAATCACTATAGTATTAGAGAACATTTTGATTAGGCAATTGCATGCAATAAGACCAATGAATATTTTATTTTATTATGCCACTTATTTGGAATCAACTTGGATTCCAAATTCCTTACATCTACACTTCTTCCATTAACTTGTAAATAATAAGGAATATAGTGACGTGTCTATAACCTATAGCTATACTGAACCCATAAAGAACAATAACTAACACATTTCCCTTGCATTTTAGGCTTCTGGCTACCCAACTCAAAATCTGACATAGTTCAACTATTCATAGCCTAAATACTTCTCCTATAATCTTTTCCAAATTTGTGACATATGTCTCTTTTCCTTTGTTGTCCATCTCCACTCTTTTTGCATTCTATGCTATAGGGTGTGGGGATATTGCCACTATCTGGCTCTTGTTTCTAGATGTTGCATGATCTTGATATATAAAATTGAAATTGTACTTAGGAGTTACAAAAACACAACAATATTCATATCACAATGGAGATTCAATCTTGGGAACCCAACCACAGAAACTAGATTCAACAGAATTTATTGTTGTAGGGAAATTCNTTGTTAGTCAGTAAAATAAATGCAGATAGCCATGGCTCATAGACGCCTTCGCTCATCGTGGACAAGGTTCTTAACTCTTTGTCCATCGATCTTCAAGCATGATGCAATATTCAAGCTCTCATCCTACAAAATTTCCCCAAAGTTCTCCTTTCATCTCCCTTCTGTTCGTCTTTGATTTAACGCTATTTCTTTTAATGCATTTCCTATGGAAGGCCATCCATTACATGGTTCGTTTCCTCTTCCATTTTTTCCTAAAGGAGAAACGTAAATAAAAAAATAATAATTACAATTTTACAAAGTATGTTAGGTGAGGATCCAATTCAGATCACCTTAGCTTGATGCATGTGAATTTTATTAAAACAACTTATGTACTAATTGTGAGTTTCCTTTATACAACCTGCAAGCATCTACAAAATGGCCCTGAAAAACAATAAATGTGAAAAATGCATTCTTTTGAGTCGGGATCATGAGATATGTACTCTTGTACAACCCCGATCTCCATCTCCAATGAACTAAACTACCTTCTCGTGGTATAAATTAGAGTCTTAAGTTGGGAGGAGGGGAACATACTAATTAAAACACCTATATGCTTGAGGAATTGTTGGAGAATATTCCTATGGATTTTATAACTTTTGCACCATTAATATTGTTGTTCCTAGAGACGTTCCAGGCTGTTTATGGAACTACTCCAAGGCACCTCAGGGGATAAGGCTCAGATTGAAACTTAAAGTCATGCTTGTCTATAAAACATCATGGGAATCTCTCTCTCTCTCTCTCTCTCTCTCTCTCTCTCTCTCTC